>JAUZST010052617.1:0-24530 GCA_034779995.1 Parotocinclus haroldoi | reverse complement strand
TATGCAAAACTTGGAGGATATTTCTGTATTACATACTATATTATATACTTATATTAAGTATGGATATATCTAACTATAGAACCGTTAGAGCCACGTGGCTTCTCAGTGTTGCTTTTTGCTTTATGTTGTAGCCTTACCATATAGGCCAGGTTCTCACAGAGCTTGTGAAATTGCTCTCACAAGCATGTCTGAACATGGAAGGTTTGCCACGCTTGGCCACTTGGCAGCTTTCCTAACCTACAGTACATCTCCCTGGTTTGATAATGCACTTTGAATGGACAGCCCAATAGGTAATAGGTATACACCAAGCTGAACTAAGAAGGATGGCTGTTTTTGGTTCCTTATGTGTGCGCTTTTCTTGAAAGCATCTGTCCAACCATAATGAATGACTAGCATTGCCATGCACTACTAGTGGAATTCTTAAAGAACAGCAGGTGTGAAGTAATTACAAGCACTACAGTGTCTGATCGGAGTTATATTGTGTTATTGTCCTAGACTGTGGGAGTTATAATATGTAAATAAGCTGTGCTAATAAGAGGGGAAAAGTTAGGTCCCCCTTATTTCAACTTGTGGGTGCTGTGTGACAAAAGGCAGGGATTTTGACAGGACATGAGGATTTTCTATAGTAAGAAGATGTTAACACACTACCTCATAGAGAGTGTTGTAGGTCGTCACTGACACCGCGCTGGTGTGTAGCATGAGCCTCTCGCCCAGAAGTGTGAAGAGACTGTGAGTGTGCATGATTTCCACTTTCCTCCTGAAGAAACAGTCACACTGAGTGTCGAGCCAACAGGAATATTTCGAGGTAGCTATTGAGTTTGGCACCTCAGCTCTAGTGTCAGGTAACATCAGCTTTTTGCAACACAAACCAACAAATGAGCCTCCATCTCCAGGTGCCACTTTGAGATGTGTACATGGAAAGGAGCAGCATTCAGTTTGACAAAGTAGCCACAAAATGCCATCATTCAGACACAATGCTACAAGAGCAAAAACAACGACACCTAATACTCAGCCTGCCGCCTCGGCACTGCATGCACCTCCCAAAAGTGGTACTTGCTGATCTCTGTGTATATGAAAAGAACGAGGCGGGAGATGATTTCTATACAACCCTAGCTCGTTCAGGTGAAAGCTTACAAATACGTGTATAGCACCAGCTTAACATCTGAGCAGAGGTAAGGATGAAAGGGAGAAATTTCGCTCTGCTGAATCCAATCTTTGCTACAAAAGATCAGAGGTGAGTGAGAGTAAAAATCCTTCCAAAGTGACAGTTCCCTCTTTAACCAGCGCTTATTCTGTTCACGATCGTGGTCTGGTCGGTTTTGGAATTCACCTTACTTCAAAGTGCTCCTTGTATGGAACGCCAGTGCCCCAAATTCAAACAAAAAATTCCAACTTCAAACATGGGAGCCCTCAATGGTGTAATCTTCCAGCCATGATGCATGTTATCTAGTCCAGTAGGCCTTGTATGCAAATCAGAATAAAATCTAAAAGAAGACATTATTAATATTATATTTTATTACTTTATTATTACTTTATTATTATGCATATCAGCCTGTGGATGCGATTTCAATTAAGATTGAACTCAGTATGTTTTAGTGGCTATAAAGTTTCACTTTTTTATTATTTGTAACTTATTTCATGTTTTTATACATATTCATGCTGAATCATTAATCGGGTACGAATAGAAAAAAATAAATCTATAATGTGGAGGAATGGATGAATGAATACTATTGACATTATTTCTTATGGGAGAGTTTGATTCCAGCTTCACAAATCAAAGTTTGAACAGCCTTCTGGAACCAGTTAAGTTCGTATCCAGTGGTCCCATTGTAACATGAGGAGGCTGGCTCGAACCCCTGGTGAGGCGGTGTCTGTGTCCTTTCTGTCTGGAGTCTGCACGTCTTCCTTGTGCCCACATGGGTTTACGGGGGCTCTGGTTTCCTCCAACAGTTCAAAGATATGCGCGTTAGGTTACTTGGCATCTCTAAAGTGCCCCTACTGTCTGAGTGCGTGTTTTGTGTCATTCGATGGCGTGGCACCCTGGAGTGGCATCCTTGTGCCCTGTGCAGCCAGCTCTGTACTAGTTTCCAGTTGATTTGACTTGACTATGAAATAACTATTACCTAAAGATGTGACTTTTTGGACTCTCTTATAAACAAAACATCTTTTTGAGACAAAAAAAAAAAAAAAAAAAAGATCTTCTGGAAAGTTTTCTGATATGACAATCAAGATAATTGTGAACGCTGAATATCAGCTCAGCGTCCAAGACCGGTTAAACCATGAATAAGTCCAAATAATATTATATGTAATACTTATAACAATTTCACAATTTGTATCATGTCTTTTACACTTTTAAATGTGATCCTTGATAAACAAATGCACTCACTTGTGACCTAGATGTTTGAGGAAGTAACCCAACACCTTCAGAGCCTGCACATGAATGCTCTCACTCTTGGAAGCCAGCAGCTTGAAGACAACTCTGTACACAAAGTGTGATGTAATAAGGCAGAACTGGCAAAGAAATCACTCAAAACAAATTTGTCTGACCCAAAGGTATTAAAACACCGTCGGCAATATCTGTGTATTAAAAAGAAGTGTATTAGATTCAGCCAGATGAGCTCAACTGAATCCCATAATTCACAAATGGTACACAATGATGCAAGATGATTTCATAACATCAGCTGGTAAGTGTGAAACCAGAGACGGCACCAAGGAAACAACTTGATTAAATCCAGCCACAATTCATTAGGTAGATGCATGAGCATGATCCTTGTGATCAGGAATATACCAGCTAAGGAGATAGGAGCTCACTGATTTGCTGCTCAAGAGATTGGTTTGCTAAATAAAGCAGCAGGTTTACATACCTGATTCCGTTCCTCTGGTCAAAGGCCGGGATCATCGAAGCGGGATGCTCAGACATCAGAGCTACCAGGAGCTGAAGAACATCATGTAGGTTCTCGTCCTGTCAATTTCAGAAGCATAAACTTTATTATCCAAGTGCAAGAGCTGAAAGTAATCCCTGGTGACTTGATGAGGTACACTGATCAAGTGCTTGTTAACGCAATCTTCTCGAGCGCATGGCAGCAGCTTCAGCATATAGAAATGGTCAAGACGAGCTCTTGTCTTTTGTTTTATACATTGATTGTGATATGTCGAGTGTTTTGTAAAAGCAATGATATTCAAATAAAAACAACTGCTTGCAAAAATAAATGGGGAAGAAATGTGATTTGATTGACTTTGAATGTGCCAAATTTAATTGACTTTCTTGGTACTAAATGGGTTAAATGGGCTGGTCTGAGTGTTTCATAATCTGGTGTGCCACTGGGATTTTCACACAGTCTATGGTTTACGGAGAATGGTCATAGAAAGAGAGAGAATCTCCAGTGAGGGCATTTCTCTGGAAGATCAGAAGATGATGGCCAGACTTGTTTTGTGCTGACAAAAAGGCAACAGTAACTCAAACAGCCACCGGTTACAACCAAGGTATGCAGAAAAGCATCACTGAATGCGCATCATGTCAAACCTTGAAGCAGATGAGCTACAGTATCAAAAGGCCACACCTGGTGCCACTGCCGGAACTAAGAACAGGCAACTGAGGCTGCAATTCTCATGGAGTATCGTTCATTTAAAGTCGCTGTCAGGGATCCATCCTGCCTTATGAATCAACACTTCAGGCTCCTGGTGGTGTAATGGCGGAGGGGATATTTCCTTGGCACACATAATATGAACACACATGTACCCCATAATACGAAAAGAGCACTGTTTATATGCCACAGTATATGACAGTTAGAGTATTGTTGCTGACCATGTCCATCCCCTTATGACCACAGTGACGGCTTCCTCCTGCATCATAACGTGCCAAGTTCAAATCGTCTTAAACCGGTTCCTCGAAACATGACAATTTCTCCAGATCCAGCAGAGCACCTTCGGAATGTGGTGGAATGGGAGATTCGCATCATGGATGCGCAGCCGACAAATCTGCAGCAACTGTGTGTTGCTGTCATGTCGATACGGAATAAAACCTCAGAGTGAATGTTTTCAGCACCTTAGTGATTCTATGCTACAAAGAATTAAGGCAGTGACTGGTAAGTAGATATTAATTATGAATAAGCATGCACTATTCAAGTCAGAACTGTCCCTTTCACTTTTCAGGCGAAAGAGAAAAAAGAGACTTTTTGATTGAAAAAGGTTGATGTCAGGCTACACCAGTGTGGAGAGACAAGCAAGCACATGATGCTTAGGAAAAAAAAAGGTTTAAACTTAACAAACTCAAGCTTGGCCCCTGACCGCTTCAAACAAGGGTATAAATAGTAGAGGATGTGAGTAACGAAACTCAAGACAGGTGAGAGGAATCAATACGAGGCTGGGTCAGGTGTGTGAGAAAATGTGAGAAAGTCTGGAATAAAATCTATAAAGTTGTAAACTGAGCTGGCAGGTGTCAAAGTAAAATAGAACTAAAAATCAACTCTCAAAATCTCACTTCAAAAATAAATGTAATGCCCATAATAAACAGTTCAGTTTCCTGTGCCAGTCAGTGCAGACGCATTCAGACTGAGCAGAAAACCAACAGGAAATGACGTCAGTGCTGAATCCTTTTCCGATCTACATACACGTTTCAGCAACTGACCCGTTTGTGACATCTGATCGCTTTAGCACCAGAAAGGAGGAGAAATTTTGAGATCTAATGACTTTCAGATAATTAACCCCCCGCGTCCAAAGAGCTGAGTTTGTTTAGATTTTAACGCCATATTTACCATGTGTGTTATTCAATGGCAGGGAAGGTTGTTGCATTAGGCCAGGCTTTTTTAATTGCTTGTTCCTCAGACGTCCCTACTTAAGAATCTACTGAGGAGGGAGGAGAAAAATAAAAATAAATCTTTATTTTTTAGCACTTTTTAATTTCTCGAGGACTATGTGGAATTAATACAAGGAAGAAGGAAAAAAAATAGTTTTTAAATTAAGAAAATACCTACAATTACATTCAAGTGGATCTGGAAAAAAAAATTAAATGGTTGGCTCTCCAATAAATTATTATTATTATTTTTTTATTTCAACCATTGGTGCTGCAGCGGATTCGAGAAATACCAAAAATAAACCAAACATTTTTTTTTTGTATTCTTCAAATATGATCATCGGCAAATCCGCGATACAAGCAATGAAAAAGGCCTTACTGTCTCGTATATTTTCTCATGTCTTTATATTTTCATTTTCAGGGTTGCGAGGTAGATTAATACTACTCTTATGTTTTCTTGCGTGAGGATTTCTTTTATGGTTTTTGGAAGATCATAGTACATCTTGTCTCCCTTTGTTGTACTTTGTTGGGGCAATCTGTTACGATGTGTTTCATGGTGACGGGTGTTTGGCAGGTCGACGGAATTCCTCCTTTTATCAGGTGTTGGTCTTTAACCAATCCTGCATCTGGTGTAAGTGACTTGGTCTAAGCGCTGTCCATGGTGGAGTCTTTAGGTGAATCTCAGTTTGTTCAAAGAGCTGTGACTTTTATCATATTAGAGCATATTTCAGTCTGACACTGTTTTGAAATTAATATTTCAGATCACCAAAGTGTTCTGAGCATGAATACTTCGGAAGACGAGGTCATTTTGACCATATCTCCACAAGTCGTCTGTTTTTACTGCTCTTTCAGCACGTCACTGGTTACCTTGACAACATGGCTACAGTTTACCTCAGAAAGAAAGCGTCTGGTAAAAGCTGCTGAATTGGCTAAAAAAAAAAAAAAAAAAAAGTCTTACATAAGCGAATTAGAATTAAGCATAAAAAGCAACAAACAGGAATTAAGCAGCCGATGATGTTACAGGCATTATATGTTGCCATGTTGCTATTTTTAATAAATATTTATTCAATTTTAACCTTATTAATTTCTGTTATGACCAGTTTTACCATTTAGGCATTGTGGAGATTCTGTAAAACAAGTATTATGTTATTATAGTTTTTCTTCTCATTATTATTTCATTTACAACATCATATATCCATATATTGCAATAGTATATTAACACATTAAATACTGTTAATAAATAAATAATCATTGATGCAATACACTATTATTGTCTTTCTGACATTTTATGACCTATTTTAACAAGATGAATTAAACAATTTATTTATTTATACTGTATGATAACAAAAATGCATGCAAACTTTTTTTCTAGTAGTTAATGGAATCCTGGCCATTCTAGTTTTAACAACCGAGGTCTTCATTAAAACGAGCTATAAAAAGAGATCCATTGGATTTTCCACTTGGATTTTGCATCTGTAAACAGCTGGTCACAAAAAATCATGTGTATTTGAAGTGATACTGACGGTTTTTTTTTTTTTAGCCATTTTGTTATTTAGTTTGCATTAAATGCATAAACAGGTACTACGTTATGGTCCGTGGCCAAAACATCACTGCTCACGAAAAGATATTTCATTGGGAGATATTTCATGTTAAAATAACCCCTACTTTTTGTGAGCAGTATAGCTTCTTCTCATTAGCGCATTCCTTAAATTGTTCCCATTTGGCCTCTGTGTCACATCAGATTTATACTCCAATGAAACAGAGCTTTATGGGTGGCCGCCTAAAGGTTTCTTACATAAGACATAAATACACCGCTCACAAAAATTACATCAAAAATGAAATATCCCCCAATTTTCATGTGCAGTGTATAAATGGGTAAAATATATAGTGGGGATGAAAAGTCTGAGCCCATTAATGCCTATTCCTGCATTGCGTTTCATTACACACCATATTCTCTCAGCCTAACCATTTGAGTAAATCTGACAGGATGCACTTTCTCACCTAAACCCATGGGCATTGAAAAGAGACAAGTAAGTATTCAGTAACATCACAACGACTCTGTTATGAATCCCTGCTGAGATAACATGGAACGTCAGATTTTACGCAAACTTGTGGCGTCCATGTCAGTTTTATTGCTTGCCGGGGGAAAGGAGAACATACCAAATGCTTGTCCATTCTGAACTGCATTTGCTCTGAGATTTGCCACTCAAATTCCTATGTTGATTATACAGCATGTAGTGAAAAACACAGTACAAATTAACAGGTTTGTCTGGACGTTTTTGCCCATATTTTAAGGGCACCAGCAATTCTGCCAGTAGAAATGGCTAACATTAAACTCCACAAGTTACAATGTTCAAGCTACGAGCTACGCAGAGATAAACAGATGTATTAGGTTCTGTGAAACAGGGTGTTACTGAATTGGACGTAGGCCGTCAAATAGTAGCTTAGATACTTCGCACAATGTGTCTCATTTTAAACGATAATATTAATTGTAACACAATAAGACAACATTGAGCAAAGTAATGTACTGTACAATACAGTCATTCTTATCTTTGCATCTTTTACGAAATTTGAAACACTTCCCGATGATAAGAACGGAACAAACGTTGCGGGACTGCGGTAGCTTAGTGGTTAATGTACTGGACTCTGGACCTGATCAACCAGGGTTCGAATCCCACCTCTGCCAAGCTGCCACAGTTGGGTCAAGGCCCTTAAACCACCATTGATTACATTTTAAGACTGTATATTCTTAACTGTAAGTCGCGCTGGATAAGGGGCGTCTGCTAAACGCCGCGAATGTAAAAAAATAACTACCTTCCAGACTGCAATTCTCTTTTCTGTCAGTAGGTGTCAGAAGGGTTTGCAAATACCAGTTTTCTGTCATTCAAATGTGAATTAAAATGTATATCAGACAGTGTCCTATTTCCAATTACAGTTCTTAAGACCTTGGATGCTAAAGCAAGCAAATTATGCATTACGTTAGATAAATATACTTTTCTGTTGCTAATATGGGAGACTCATCAGACTCACCTCATGCATGGTCAGCAAGTAGTTCTGTATGCTCTGGAGTTCATCCTCCTTGATTCCACGATCCTGGTAAACAACAACGCAAAAGAAAGAAAGCGATCTGCTGAACGGGACTTTAAGGAATATCAGTATACAATATTAAAAAGCACTGATCATTTGATCATGTCCACATTTCATTTTGTAATTTAATAGATGCAGCCCTTTTCTTGCTATGTACAGTCTTGAGAAATTAAGTAATGCATTTCTGTGAATATATGCTAGCTGAACCAGTAAGACCGGCTTGGGACAGTAAGACATACGCAATGCATGCACAAAGTATTCATACACTTATTTGTGTTCACATTTTATGTCACTACTTGAGCTAAAATAAAACAAAAAATCCCAACCATTCTGTATTTAATAGATTATAATGGGAAAGTGAAAACAGACTATTAAAATTTTGAATGGACATAAATATTCAGACCCTTTGCTATGATATTCGAAATTTCTCTTGACCATCTTTGAGATGTTGCTACACCTTGATTGGATCATACCAGTGCTAAATTTGGTTGATTGGGCACGTTTTGGGAAAGCGCATCTGTGTATATAAGGTCACATGGCTAACGACGTGAATCAGAGCAAAAACCAAGCCATGAGAAGGAGATAAATGCCTGTAGGGCTCAGAGACAGGATGGTGTGACGTCACAGGGCAGGGAAAAAAATAAAATAACACACTCGTGAGAGCTAATTATGGTAAGATGCAAAGCCACAGTTCTCACTGATAGACCAGGTAGACAGATCAGCACGATGTACCGCTTAAGCAGGCGCAGTGCAAGAAGCAGAATCAAGTCTTACCTTCAGGATGAGCTGCTTGAGGAACAGCAGCATGAAGGCTCTCAGTGAGATGATCTCCTTTTGAGAAGGCCGCGGGCCGTCTGCAAGTGCACACAATGTGAAGAGCTGTCAGCAGCTAGGACTTTTCCGCGTCGACGTCTCAGTACCAGGTGTACCCTTATACCTGACAGGATCTCATTACTATCAATATCCACTCAATCATAGCACCTCGGAGTGCCTGTTTATTCAGCCAGACTTCTCTCATTCACACTGAGCTTTAGAGACGTGCCATATTATGTGACAGGAAGAAGAAATGTAGGTTGAAGTCTCAAACAAGTAAGACAGTTTGGAGTTCCCATACACTAGGCACAAGTTGTGATGTTGTGCATAGAACAGGCTACTTGCAAAGACGGGTTTGCCATCATGACTACAGGGATATGTACTTCTTTTTTCCTGAAAATGATTATGGGTTGTATTGATTATGCCCTGCAAAAAAAAAAAATAAAAAAAAAAATAAATAAGGCTAAAGGCTAAACAGAGAACCATAGAAAATTAGGCAAGGTCCAGCACATTGACTGCTTAAATTTGATATACTGTATGTTATATGTATAGAACTGTGAAAAAGCATTAGGCTCCCATTAGATATGCTACTGTTTAAGCAATAATGTAATGGCCATGTAAAAAAAAAAAAACTAAAAACATAAAATCAGAAAATAAAACAGCTTTTATAGGCTAGGCTCCTCGTTCTATAGGCTCCAGGAGACCAGAAGCAGTTTGCAAAAGAATGGTGGAGTGGTCCAAAACTCCAGCTGAGAGGTGCAAGAACCTTGTTGATGGTTATAGGGTGTGCAATATTAAGTTGAGGGTGCCGACCATTGTGTCCATCCCATTTTTGGAATTTTGCATGAAACTATATCACGTTTGTATATTTTTGGATGTCCCATACACACGAAGGAAATAAACGTGTAGAACTTAATGTGCAATTGCAATACATTTGTGGGATAAACACTTAATTTTCTGTAAAAAAAAACCCCAAACAAACAGGGGTGCTAACAATTTCGGCCACGACTGTATGGATCAATGGCAAACAGGAACTATAGCATTCAATTCAGCTGTGATTCAGAAACTGCAACACAAACTGCAGTGTATCTAAATATATATGTGATGTTTGAGAATTAAACTCTGTGTCTAAGATGGCACCTCTGAGCTCCTGGTGTCTACACAGCCCACGGTCACTGTAAACATGATGCATGTGTTTGATTTGCTGAGAATTTGGGCCCCTTGAGAAACATGGCGAGACAGAGAAAGGCTTTGCTTTGTTCCACAAATTAAACACTTCATTATGTTCCAGCACTGTCTTCTCTCCACCATCCCTGACAGGAGAAGACAAAGAGAGTCGACAAACAAAAGAGAAATCAATGCAGGCCAGTCCACCCCAATCCCAAAATCACCTGCTTAGCAAGCGAGGGATAAATGCTCCTACAAAGTCTCCCGAAATTCATCCGCACGCTACTCGGCGTCTCTTTTTGCTGCTGATACGGCACAAGTGCGCCAGAGAGAGCGAAAAAAGGATTAGCATCATTTCTAATCTGCATTCACTGCCATCGTAACCACAGCAGATTACCGCGACACTTATCTGTAGAGAAAAGCGGACAATACAAAAACCATTCATTTGGAACGCAATTGTAATAACAGACATCTAAAAAGACTAAATAAAATACACACTGGCTATTTAGAACCTTTGTATTTACTTATTAACTACAAAACATTTTTGTACGCAGCCACAGCAGATCAATAGGTAATGCTGACGTGCTAATAGGGAAAACAGAAAAAGGTACAAATTCATGGCAACTAAACAGCAAACTGCAGAACAATTCATCAACATGATCAATGCAAAAAGATCTCCACTACCAATACACACATGATTTCCTGTTCTGACAAATGCTACAAGCAACATCACTGCTGTTTGGAATGAATCTCTGTTGTCCTGTCAATTTTCTCTCCTGGTTGTGTTTTTTTTATTGGGTTAGGCTTTAGGGTCACATTCATTCTTAGCCCACTCAGTCTTTTTTCAGTTTTATTGTTGTCTTGCAGAACAGACAGAATCAAATATTAAATATAATAACTATGCTTTTGACGCTGCTAAATGAAGTTGTAGGTTTATAGCTCTCATTTAAAGTCAGAGTTAGGAGGTTAAGCTTAAGTGAAGATCAAGTTTAGTCATACCCAATGTTTGCTAATAGCCTGCATTGCTACACCTGTTGTTTCCTCCCGGAAGAAACGTATACAACCATTTCCTTAATAACACAACTGTGTTTAAATACTACTATGTTACAATGAAAGTTGGAAGTTCAGGTTAATGTTATATGTTATGATTAAAGTCAAGCTTAGGGTAAGGGTAAGTTTGCTTGCTCATACTACTGACGTGTTGCTTCTTGTTTCCATGCTACAAAAACTTATATAATAAAATGATAATTATGTCAACTATGATTTATTACTGTTTAAAATGGGATTGGGTCGCCCTGATGAGTGCTTCTGAACACAAATGCCACACCTAATGCTAAAATGACACAATCTGTCTAAAGTGTAATTTATGTCTGTTTTAAATACATTATGTTTCAACAATAACTAATGGCTTTCCATTTGAATTAATTTTTTATTTTGTCCATAACAGCATACATTACAACAAACTTGCCTTGATTTTGTGCACACAATACTATTAAGGCACCCATGTTGCTTTTTAACAACCCCCAGTTTTGAAGACACTCATTTAAATGGTTCTGATGCTAAAATAAGGAGTTAATTTATGGGGCGAATCATAAATTATTCAAGACGGTAAACCCCATCGTGGCTCGAGGCCTTGAGAAAATCCTTACAGTGTGAAGGGTAGAGGCATCAAAATGAAGCCAAAACAAACAGATAACAAGAGAACGTGGGGAAAAGCCTTAGGATTGGGTGTCAGGATAATAAAACATGAGTTAAAAGGAGAGTGGCTGCTTTGGAAGGACGATAACATTTTCAGAGGAAAAAAAACAAACATAAAAGATGGCTGTTTTGGGAAATCGACGAGTTAATAGTGCCGGTCAGGGTAAACATACCGCTCATAAAAAAATTGGGAAAACGTTAGTTATAGAAATATAATTTTTAAATGAAATACCCCATGATGAAATATCCCCTATTTTTGTGAGTAATTAATTCAGACAGCATTCCCTTCTCAAACAGACCAGATGGGTCGTGGACCATATATAAAAATCGTTAGTCATATTAGCACACCACAAACACTGACATCTTCCACCTTTTTCATATTTCACTACCCCTGCCCAAGTTCAAAGCTCACCTAAAAACCCATCTCCACTCACAACATTTTCACCCGCTTCCTTCTTACGTTTTTCTTTGGCTCTATTCAGCATGGTCTACTACATGTGAGACCTGTACTACGGGCGTCGTTCAATAAGTGCCCCGTTCTCACAACGTATTTATTACATAACGCAAGTCAGAATTTGGTGAAAATATAAATGAACATTTTTTGTGCATGTCCTATTTTTCTACATAGTCTCCATCACGTTCTCAGGCCTTATGCCAACGATGTGTGAGGGCATGTATTCCCCTGCCGGGAAGCAGTGGCTGTGACGGGACGTCCTGAGCGTGGTTGATCATGGAGCTCTGTTTCTGCATTTCTTTACCCGTTGCCCAACGGTACTCCTATCAACTGCATCATTACCATACACTGCACACAAACGTTTATGATGTTCACCACGGTTTCTTTTTCCGCAAACAAGAATTCAATAACAGCACGCTGCTAGTAACGAGAGTCGTATGTAGATGCCATTTTGATGCTTCACTACGGCTCTGTGATCTGCCGGAATAGTTCTTCACAGGCGTGCAGAAGAAATTTGAAGCACTTAAAAGGAAGGAAGGAAGGCTGTCTGTGTCTCCGTCTCTGTCTCTCTCTCTCTGTCTATATATATATATATATCCATCCCTTTTTTTTTTATGTAGGATGTATCAAACAACCCTCATATCTGCCAAAAAGAAGGATTTAGCGTGCAGTATGTACCCAAAATAAAAATCTGTAGTACCCCTAAAGCCACCTGGACGTTGTACTACTACTAAAGATTTTCTAGTATGCAAGGGATCCCATCATGCACCGTCACTCACCAAAACATCATGGCATTGGTTAGCTCTACAGAAAAGAAGGCTTCCAACTTAAAGTATGAATATAAATATAGTTATTGTATCTGGGTATGATATTATCAGAATGAGGCTAATAAAGTAAACAAAGGCAGGGGTGCAGCAGCAAGTGTAGCACTACGCTACATCATGTGACAGAACTGTACTGCATACTAATTACAGGGGGCAGCATGCAGCACGTACTAGTGTAGTATGCAGTGTAGAATTTCAAATACTGCCTTTGTTTTGTCATGTGTCAAATGGCCTTGGGTACTGAGAAAGATGTGCCATTTGGACACTTGTACGGCACTCGCACAGGAACACAGGGGCGCATACACACACACAGACACTCTCTCACACGTACATGTGTGAATACACACACAAATACTGACAGACAGGAACAGGCAGACAGACAAAGACAAACGAGTTCAGTGTGTGCAAGTGTGTGGTTTAACAACATGACTGGCAAATGAGATAACACACACTGTTTACACACGCTGTTATTAGTATTACCCAGTGAAATAAAGACTTTGCTTTCAAAAAGCGTAGTGCTAATGGTCACTATTGTATTTTTATGTTGATTATAATTACAGTATTAGAGCATAATAAATCCACACTACGGAGTCACGTGCTACACTTATCTAACAAAACAACTATTTTACTGCTATATTAGACCTGAAATAAAAATGACATACCATCTCTGTAGGTCTGTATCTCAGCACATGACTTTAATAAACAGCTTTCAGAGAAAGGCTGTTGAAGAACAGGGGCTAGATAATAAACTCGTGTTCTAAAAAGCCATAAATGCCTTAAGGCTTTGGTACAATTTCAGTTGAATATGAGAATAACTTCTCTACCGAATCAAAAATGCTACAATGGAGTGCCAAAACAGCATGTGCGTTGTGTGTTTTATTCACACTATCTACTGTCCTGTAGTAGAACCTGAATAGCACTCTGACAGTTACAAGCATTACCTTTACTTTGACCTCATCTTAACAATGAAGGTTAAAGCACCCAGTTTATACACAAACTAACCTAGTGGCTGTTATTAACTACAGCTCATTTATTAGTTCCTGTTGTGCTGCCTCATTACCACTTCTATTATTTAGAGACGAGGTTCCTGCAGATTGATAGAGCTTAATTTTAGACAATAAGAGTTTCTAAAGATAAGTCAGCGACTACTGAAAGTCTGGATCTCTCATTTTAGTATATTACATTCAGAAGATACAGATCACTGGCTAGAATGTCTAAATTCTGATTGATGGTTCCATCATATTTTGCTTTATACAGTCTATATTACAGTTGTATTGCACCAAGAGCATTCGACCGACAAATAAACGCAAGATTCAGTACTGGAACAGTAATGGAACAAGATAAGTAATTCTTGTAATTCACCAGCTGTACCAAACCATGTATATTTGAATTACAAATTGTGGGCTAAATATCCTACCCTGTTACATGTTGTATACTAGACCGAATTCAAAAGTGTTCAGCATCACAGCATTATGCTGACAAGGTTGCAATATATATATATTTATAGGTTATGTCTGGAATATGTCTGCAATCTTAAACGCCTCAATATTGCATCAAGTGCAATTTTTTTATATGGGAAGGTTCCGCTTAATCCACATGAGGCCTTCTTGCTGTTAGGCAGCGGTTCTACCCACCAAGCCACTGTCCTGCCCCTGTCTCCGAAAACCGTCTTGTGGTTCAAACGTTATCAACACAAAGTGCAAAGGTTTGTTGTTTGTCACAGGTAACTCAAAATATAGCTGATTGTGATGTTCAGGGAAAGAAGCTGTCGTATCATAGCAACAGAATTCAACAAAGGCCCCCAGATAGATATCCAATTTCACACAACACTGTTATATCACTCATAGCCAAATTCTGAAGAACTGAGACTGAGGACGACAAGCCACGTAGTGATCCTCCAACCAAGAAACTTCAACAATGCTTTAGGCAGATTTTGCAAAACATCCACCATGCGGCACACAATGTGTCCTGTGACTTTTGACTCACCCTGTATATATGCTGCTCACAAAAAAAAAAAAAAAAAAAAAACACTCACGCACGCATGCACGGGCGCACACAAAGACGCACACACCATTATTTTAAAGCAGCTTTCGCTTATCTTAAGACCAATCTCAAAACTCCCTAAACATCATAAAAAAAAGATATAAATCATTGGCCCATATATGATGCGGTCAAAATACCACATCAAAAAATAAGAACATTTATAAGAAGATGGGCCTTGTGCTATAGCAGCCTAAACTTGTTCTAAAATACTTAGTATGCTTGCTCCTATTTCAAGATGTATTTAATGACACTTTAAAAAAAATTTATGCACTTAGCCTTCTTGTTATAAGTCATACGAAAAACAAATAGGAAAAGCATTCTTACCCACAATGACTTACAACTGATACTAACCAAACAACTGTGGGTTAATGGTCCTGGCCAAAAGCACAACATTGGCAACTTGACAGATGGGGAATTGCAACAGAGGACATTTGGTCCATGGTCCAGTCCCTTATCCACTGAGCTACCACAGTCAATGCTTAGGATTATTCGTTTCCTGCATGACTTACTAAGTATTGCCACATTATTATAAATATTTATTTATGCACATTATAATTTCACCTCTGTAGGGACTTGAGCTCACCCTAAGAAATACATTAAGTCTTCTCTCTACTGGATTGATCTTCCAGTGGCTAGCTGAATGTCCTGTTCTCCTCCTGTATTTCAACACTAACCTTAGTCTTATGTACTTAAATTAAAAAAAATCATTACTTAATCCAACAAAGCTACACACGCTGTACCTAAGAGGTCTGGACTATGCTTAGCATACATTGACAGTAGTAAACACAAAGGCACCTGCTCTTAATAGCGTAATTCTTCTTTTGCATTTAGCCCTTTACACTTGACTACAGTGAAGCAGGTGTTTGAGGATATCACTTTCTAACCCACATGTAAGCAGGCTGTCAAAATCATGAGATGTAACTAAATATAACATTAACTTAGTTACATGTTTACTAAATCTTGATTAACTAGTTAGTATTAAAGGGTTCAATCAACGGGGGAAGATCTGGGACAATGTCCTCGCCATGTCTGCGTGGGTTTACTCCGGGTACTCCGGTTTCCTCCCACAGTCCAAAGACATGCGTGTTAGGTTAATCGGGGTCTCTAAAGAGTTCCTTAGTGTGTGACTGTGTGCACGCCCTACGACGGATTGGCGTCCCACCTAGGGTTGTTCCTGGCCTCGCACCCAGAGTTGCCAGGTGGGCACCAGCTGGCCCGCGACCCCGTGTGGATTAAGCAGAAGGGAATGAATGAATGAATGAATGAATTGTTAGTATTACACAGTGACACCAGTAGCTTCTATATTTAAATCCATATATGTATATGTCCAAAAAATACCTGAAGTAACATACAGGACTTGAATTTGAGAGTTGTTGATGTCTCATTTCATGCTTCCCCCCACCCCATTCTAACTGACATCGCACCAAATAAATGCAATATGTGTGGATGTGAAGATGCAAAACGAAAGATCCCCTCATTTTTGTGAGCAGTGTATTTCTTATTTCTTATTTCTCTTTATTTATAATACAACCAGAAAAGACATTACTACGCAGTATTGAAAAGCTAAAAATGGCTACAGTTGCAGGTATGTAACGTGACCTCCGCTTCAGGAGTTGCATCCGATTGTGACAATATATTATACAGTATATGGTGATTATACTATTGCTAAAACAAGTCTAATGGTGACCTAAGACTTTTGCTCAGTGCTACATGTGGATAATTTTAGTAGGTCCAACTACTCATTCATTTACAGAGCTCTTAATAATAGGTTCTGTCAGTAAGGCTGGAGTCCAAATGAACAAACTGACTCGTGGATAAAACTCCTAGACGCATAAAAGTGGCTGCTGAAGGGCAACTGAGGTCTTGTCATTGCCAATCAATCCCTTTATATGCATGTTCTGAATGGCAGCCTCTCTACAAGTAGTGAAAATGATGGAACAGAAATGACCCTCGGTCTCTCTTTAAAACAGCTACATGTCTCTTGCTGATACATTAATTCCAGACCAGAGCAGAGGCTTTAAAGCAGGCTTGAGTGATAGACATCTGTGGAGCAGGATAAAATTAATACCGAGTCTCTGCTGCTGGAAAGCAATACAGCGGCTGAAATGTGCAATCAAAAGAGTGCAGTTATGAGGCGAAATTTGGAAAACATTTATAGAAACACATACATCCTCTGGAAACTACACGGTGAATTAACCAGAGACATCCTCCCGAGTCATGGTGGTGCCTTCTGACCAGGTCAGGCATTATATAAAGCATATCCCGAGTTCTCCGGGATAGGCACTGGACCACCCCCACCACCACTTACATTATAATTCCAATAACACTGGGGGCAAGGTGAGATTACAATCTGTACAGGGTGCACCTGGGACAAATTTTAATTGGCAACAGGCATGTTTTTGGGATGGCAAGAGAATTTTGAGGACTAAAATGTCTTTACTTATAATGCTGTGCAAAAGTCTTAGGCCACCATTAGATTAGATAATGATCATATAAAGATAAATAAATACAACATATATGTGCTGTATTGTATCTCTTCACAAAAAGAGAGTGCACTATTATTGTATACAATATCCCCTAGTTTATGCGAGCAGTATTATTTAGTGGGACCTCCCATTTTCCAGTTAGTAATAGCCTCATCTGGCAGCTTTATCAGATTACCAGTTTGTTCCTTTTACAGTCTGAAGAAGTTTGATCTGGAAAAGTCTTCTGCATGGGTAACAGCCAAGAAGCCACTTTTTTAGGAATGGGTACAGGGTAAAAAGGCAACAATATGCTAAAGCTCAAAGAGATTTTAATGAAGATCAGTGGAGTATCTTGGACGTATCCAAGTTTGAAATTTCTTGGTCTAATGTCTAATCGTCAACAGTATATTATATAATGCTTTACTACGTCAAAATGTAATATCCCCTCGTTTTTGTGAGCAATTCATTCTCACAAAAATGATTATCAAAGTCGTTATAGCATTGCTAAAACAATACATTTAATGGTGGTCTAAGACTTTTACGCAGTTCTGTACAGGACTTAACCTGCACCTGGGATTTGGTTGTATTTGCACTTGTATGGAATATTATGCTAATCTTGGGTCAGTGGTAGTTTCGTTTCCAAAAATGCTATGAAAAAAATGCAAAGAACGCAATTGAAAAAGGTGATTTGATTAGATTATAGATTAGAAATGATAAAGGAAAACTGATGCGGCCACACTAAGTGTATTCTGGGAAAGGCAGAGGTGTGGATGTGGAGACTCACCGAGGCCTCTGGGAGTGATGGAGCTGCAGGGTTCAGGGTTAACAGCCCAGTAGTAGTACTTTAAGGTGTGCATGAGCTGCAGGACCGTCCCCACACGTCTGATGGTGTTGTAAATGGTTGCAGTGCCGATAAATTCCGATGACAGATATGTGTACAGGGACAGCTGGATCTACGAAAACAAACCCAGATACTTTTATTTATTCCGTTTTTATACCCAGTTCATTTTTCCTCCCACTTTATTCCTAAAAGAAATGTAAATGATACGTTATGCTTAGACGTCAGCATGAAGTCCATTTTTTATGCTAGCTGATAGCAAAAAAAAAATAGCCACAACTTACTTTAAGCTCATCTAAATTATTCAGAACAAATAGGACACTTGAAATTGTGATGCATTTCTCTATAGAGCAGCGAGTCCAAGAGAAAAAATGCTGTCCTCATATGAAAACTTACAAAACGATTGTAGAAATAATGCCAATGTCTCTTGAAGAGCTCAAACACATTTTTATTGTTAGTCCAAGTATAGTACAACAGCCAATATGATAATTTAGTATTGCTCTAGAGGTATGACATTCATTTACAGTGCCTATGGAGAGACATTATACCCCTTTCAGAATCACTTCGGGTTTTTTTTTTACAACCTAAGGACATGTTCTGACAAATCTCCTACCTTAATATACTTCAAACACTTACATTAACTTACTATTGCATAAACTCATTACTATAAAGCTTATTTTATAATAAAATACCGAATATCTTATGCAATACATTGAATCATGCTTTAAGAGTGAACAACAAAAACTCCACAGATGTCCATATACATCCTAATATTTGCTGCCAACTGTGAAGAATCAGAGGGCATCCGTAATTTCAGAAGTAGTTTCTAAATCCATTGTCCTGATTACATACTGGCCAGATTATTCTAGAGTGGCTAAATGAAGCCTGAAAGATGTTGAGCCCTCGTGTGGTCACTACAGATCATTTGAATCATATGCTTTGAAGATGATATTCACCTCCTTTCATCCTTCTGGAAATGATATGGGGCAAGACTGGTCCTATACTAGCACGAACCATTCGCGACTATGGAATGACTGGTTTGTGCTAGCATTGGACCAGTCTTGCCCCATATTATATCCAGTTATTATAAGCAAATTTATAGGCAAATTGGCAAGGCCTCCAGGTCATAATATAAATTAACATTAGCCCACTTGTCAAAATAGCCTCTTTATTAAAACCCTACTGCATTTCTATTCCACAAAAAGTGTTTTGGGAAGACACGAAACAAGAGCACATGGGTAAGCAAGCCTGGATGATAGTCTGAATGGAAACCACAGGCGCATTGTCTCAAAGGACAAAATGGAATGGCTTATAAAAGCAGACAGCTCTTCGATTTGAGGCTTAACAGTCCCAGTACAACCTGGCCAGAGTGGTTAATAACAGGATATGATGCAGATCTAAAAAACTGGCTTGAATGAGAATGCTGTTCGAGACCAGGTGGATTTGCAGCTCTAGTCCGGAACTCGTCTTTGATTTATCACCTATAATTTTTTTTATCTAATTTCTCTCTTTCCTGTCTATTGCTGTGTCCTGCTCGATCAGTGAGGGCCATTTTCAGAGCCTCTACAAACTCAACAGCTTCCCTTTCTTTTGCTTTCTGCATTCACTCATTCTCAGTTTAATTTGGGGTGGTATGCCTCATTGATGGGTATTATAACCTTTGGACAAAATACACCAAAAAAATGTCCAATAAGGAATTGTTGAAATCAAATGAAACTTTTTGTATGAATGTAATGACGGTATGTAAGTGATTACAATATTAGAGCAAAATTTTAAGTTTACTGGGTAAACTTGCAAAGTTTAATTGTACAACTGCAAGGAGGCTCTAGTCACCTCTAGCTTGGACACTATGAGATACAAGTGGGCATAGAAAGCATCCTATCCTGTGGCATATCGACCCATAGATGTTGCAGCTGGGCCTATAGATCCTGCACACTTGTAGGTCCCCAAAGCTGGCATCCCAGTTATTCCCAAAAAATGCTCAAAAAGGCAAGCGCTGCCTTGCTGAAAAATGTCAGTTGGAAGCCCTGCCATGAGAGGTATCGTGTAGCCACAGGATATCCTACAAATATCGCTGAGTTGGTCACTAATGGGTGACCAGAACAGATATGACAGAACGGCAAAGATGGTGGATAAATTGTCAAAATGACCATTCAAGTATGTCAAATGGTCTATTAAAATATAGGAGTGCATTAAAGAGGTATGCCTAGCAGTCTCTTACCAAAAGGTATACTACCCAAAAGTAGCCTCTGAGAGCCTTTTTTACAGTGCAGCAGGGAAAGCATTTTTATGCCTTATTGTGGCAAGACCCAGTGTCTAATAAGACCACACCTGTAATCTTTTGAATATTTGCCGGAGATACGGAGCGCATGCTGAGTTTTGAAGCAATCCAACATTTCGATCTGGGTGCATTTTTCTTTTGCCAGAGTATATTTCAGCATAGATAAAATGCATAAAGGGCCATAAACTGCTTTAGTTTGGCCTCATTCTGAGAGTGGATTAATTGATGACTGGAACCAAATTAAGTCCTTTGAAAAAGACCAGCAAACGTTCCTCCATCTCCTGCTGATTCTCTGACTCATGAGCACATGAAATGAAGAGACTGCTCTCTTAAAGGCCATTAAACCAGCAGTCTAACGTTTACCTTTATAAAGTATCTGTTAACCTGAATTTGTATTTTCACCCAAAGCACTATATTCTATATGCTAATTATATAATATTTACATTCAAATCAAACGAACCTCAGAGCCTCGAGGTAAACCACATCAAAGATGACTAATACTGAATATATTTAACCAAATAGCAATAGACACGTGCCATGAGAACACACTGTCAGACCTTTCTGTGATGGGTGAAGGTGTATAGATGGAAGGGGTGGGCGATATGGCCCTAAAATAAGATCTGACATTTTTGATTTTGTTGGTGGTGGTGAAACGGATCGGATTTGTTGTTACAGACCTTTTGCGGAATAGAAACTTGAGACTGTATACTGGAATGAAGATGTTCCAGACCAAAACTCATCGATTTAAAAACTTCCTAAATCACACAAGTCAGTGGAAAACACTATAAAACCTTCTTGTCAGGTCAAAAGCATAAAATACAGGGTACTGCTTTCCCCATTAGTTTTAAATCTAGAGTCTAGAATCTATTTAGTGTTTAACAGGCTTATTGTTATGCTCAGTTGTGCCCCTATGACTGGTTTACAAGCAGAATAGGATAGTATAGTGTCCTTCTAAATTCTGTATATGCCCCAGTACGGCAAACAGTCTAGAAAGTCTGAAGGATTACCATCATAAAGTTGAAAAATCACAACCCGGCGCGCCTGTAAATGTGTACTATGAAACTCTATGCGACTCCTATTATAATGAAAACACCACCTTTATGCACATGCTGATCATAAACTACATGAATTGCAGCTGTGTTTACACAGAAATAGCTACATGTCTAATAGAAGTAACTTCGATAGTTTCTTATTTCTAAGATTTAAAAAGACATTTATATTTCAAAAGTCTATAAACTGCAAACCACTTGTATTTAAAATCATTGTGGATTGTGCAAATGAACAGGAATAATAAGTTGTATTTATATAGCGCCTTTCTGGTGCCCAACGACACTTTACAAGTCATTTTCACACAGAGGAATTAAAAGAAAAAACACCTGTAAGGGAGGGTGGGCTATGGGAAGTATTGATAGAAGTATTGAGAGAAAAGATGGGTTTTAAGCTGAGTATTGAAAGAAGAGTATGAGCAGCAGAGTCGAAGAGATTGAGGAAGAGTATTTGACAGCTTTGGGGCCATTACATTGAATGATCTGCCACCGGCAATACAAAAATGGTATTTTGACGAATGGTGAAAAGGTTTACAACACTAGATTTAGTTCCAACAATTTGCAAGTTACGGACAAAAGCTAGAAACAAGGTCAAGATCGAGAAGACGACCAAAGGCTTCCTTAATCTTTTAAGAATAACTTATATTTATTGACTTGCTCTTACCATTGCAAAGAGAATGAAGAAAACACAGACTTGGCAGCTGTACTTTTACTTATTACATTTTACAGCGTTAATTGCAGGATTTTATTGCGTTATCTGACACTCATTTTTGCTTTGCTTGTGTTTGACCCTGAAAAATGTTGGGGTTTTTTGTCACTGAAATGCCCGGAATAGACATACAGGTGGGAAATAAAATCTTCAACAGTATGCATGTATAACTTTTTAATAAAGCGCAATCTGCAAAGTTTACATTTAAATAAACAAGGAAGACGAGGGACAAGGTAACAGTTAACCTATAATACAGAAACTGTAACTCACGCTCACAGTCTGTCTCTTTCGGATCTTCCATTTTCTTCATAGTACTGTCTATAAATTAATCATACCATCCTCGTAAGTGTTACACTGAATCGTAACTTTACATTACTGAATTTTAGAATTATGTAGTGAATTTCTATGGATGAATGTAACAAATAGCAAAGCAATGAGAGGAATTCTGTTTAGCGGGTAGAGCTTCACTCGTATTTCTGCAATTTTCTTGTGAAAATTTGCTTTATAATTACATTACAATAACACAGCAAACTATATGACCATGCTATTGTCTGGCCAATTACCATGTAGATCAACGACCAGTGTCAACAACCTGTTTAAATATATATGCAACCCTGTGCATATATACTACAAAATGTATATATAAAGCAACAGAGGTTTAAGACTGAAGCCTTAAGAAACTCTGTCTCTCATAGAAATATTATTCACATCTTTATGACATCATGCCAGGGTGGAAGCTGGGGACTGCTGTAGCCGAGCGGTTAAGGTACTGGACTCTGGACCAGAAGGTCCAGGGCTCAAATCCCACCTCTGCCAAGCTGCCACAGTTGGGTCCTTGAGTAAGACCCTTAAACCAACAATTGCTTAAAATGTAAGAGTGTATTAATTGTACGTCTCTCTGGATAAGGGCGTCTGCTAAATGCTGACCCTACTGAGAATATACTAAACAACTTCACGCATCAATTTAAATACACAACCCAATAGAAACTTAGAAGCATTATAAATACAATATGCATGTAGGACCCCGTTTACCATTTTGACGGTATGAAAACAGGAGGTTAAACAATGACATCCAGGCATTTCGGGAACGGTTAGTACCAGGCAGTGTCTTCTGTTATTCAACCAGAATTGTGTCCAAGTTCAGGTCTCATATCAGAAACTACAGCTGATTATCCTTAGACGTGACTTATTACAGACCTATGAAATAATAACAAATGAAACCCTTTTATGATTCTGTCAGGCATTTAAACTGCCTCCACTGTAAGAACTTGTTTGTTATAGAACCACATTACACTTAAACCCCATGACCCATTCACAGTGGATAACCTTCAGCCTTGCCTAGTCCCTTCCACAAACACCACACACTTATTTCCCTGACCTCACACTGTCAGACACTCAAGCCATGTTTACCAATGTTAAACAACGCTCCCACAGGGTGCTGGCAGCATGAAACACATGAGAAGGACAAACAGCAGTCCTAAAAGGTAATGAGACCTGGCTCAGATGATCTGACCTTGGCTGGAGTGTGGATCCAGATGGCGGCGTTGAACAGGATGTGGTCACACAGTTGTTTAAGGAGCGGAGCGCCATGACTCAGGCCGTCCAGGTACTTGGCGAAGGTGAGAAACTGCTCCAGCACAGCTCGGGTGATGTGAACTCGCGATGACTGAGGAACAAGATCGTGAGGTCAATTGTGTTACATCGAAATGTCTAAGTTACAACACAAATCGCTGGTCTGACTGAAGTGTTATGTAATCATTGCTGATGGACTATACTGACAAAAAGGCTATAGTAACTTGGATAACCACTCTGTACGATAGTATTACCAAAACAAAGTCTCCAAGTTTACACTTAAACATCTTACTATATTGTATAACCAATTTATTTGTTTCTGGCTAGACTTCTGACCAGTTATGACACTAAAGGCCAGCCATATATACAGTCGAATCTAGTTAATGGGACCATATTGGGACGCGATCGTTTTTGATCCTAATAACCGGCTGGTCCAATTAATCGAACATTCTCTATGTTACAAGACAGGATGTGCTATAATTTATGTAACATATTGAATGTTTATTAAACCTTTATTGTACAATTTACACGTATAGCAAACGTACAAACAAGAACTACTGTTGCTTAGCGACTTTGTTCATTGAAAAATACATTTGCAAACAAGTTTTTTGAAACGATCTACAACACAGTGTATAGATACTCAGCATGTGAAGCATAATACTGTAAAAACAAGTTCTTACTAAATTTCAGTCAACGTTTGAAGAACTTATCCAGTGGGATCTGATACCTTCTCTTGACGGA
>JAUZST010052606.1:0-24531 GCA_034779995.1 Parotocinclus haroldoi | reverse complement strand
CACACACACACACACACACACACACACACACACACACACACACACACACACACACACACACACACACACACGTTATACAATATTAAAAGTGGTAAGTAAGTGTAATGACCAGGTCCCAAAACCTTCTGGAGGTCTTCCAGACTTACTCTGCACGGCCCATTGCTCAGGTGAGGGTTTCTGCAGTTCTTTGAGGAACATAACGAAGTCCCGAGCGCACCTCGAGGTTACGTTATGTCCACGGGCGACGAGGAAGAACAGGCTGAAGGTAACGAAGGTTACGGAGCTTCTGACCTGCAGCATAACTGCTCTGCCAGGTGAGCTTCTCTGGACCTTTAAATACCTGGCTGATGCACCTGGTTAGAGACACACCTGATCAGAGATTAGAGGTACGAGGTCTCGAAAGCCAGCGTGAAGATCAGGGATTTATGAGCAGGTCTTTAGTTACCCTACATATTTACTACCATTATTATAACAGACTAGTACAACTAGTACTAATGAAATAACCGAGTAATGTGCAAGACCAGTCACCTACTAATACTACTAATACTAACGATCATATTTCTACTATTCATTATAAAATGTAATCCAGGTGGTTTAAGGGTCTGATTTGCTAAGTGCTGATTTGGGTTTATGTACCAACAGTGCCAACGTCCCAACGGGCTGTGTCTGAGGGAGAGGAGGCCCGACGGTAGATCATCCCCCAGGGCTGGAAGGGCAAACCCTGTGCAACTCCTCAATGGACTCGTGTGCTCTGATCAGGAACAGTGGGGTTCTGTTTTCTTATTCGTTTTATTCACACCGTTGTTTGTTTTAGCACATAACGTTTAAGCTAATAATTAAAACAAAAACGTTTAGTGAATTTTTAGTCAGTCATTCTTAGCTTTTCTTATAACACTTAACGGAAAACAAGACCAAAAAAAAAGACAGCTTTGCAAAAAATAAAGCCTGCAATTCTCTTTTCTGCCAGCGGGTGTCACAAGGGGTAATTTGTGTTAGATTTCTGTCATTCAGACGTGAATTTGATTTCTATAAGACAGATTTTTATTTACTGATACAATTCTTAAGACCTCATCCGTTAAAGTGAACAGCGTTACCTTTGCTTTTGTCATTGGAAAAAAAATCAAACGAATTACAAAGAAAAGAAAAGAAAAGAAAAAAGACTGCAAAAAGGCGTTTCGACGTTTCTCTTCGCATTTTTTGTGTGCATTTCGTTTTGTGGCTCATCTAATCATCTAAACCAGAACATAATCCAAAGCAAGAAAATGGGAGAGTAAGGACAAAAAATATATATATAGTTTCTTATATTATTTATTGACCATAACTGATTTGTCGTTTTCTTTTACACAAACATTGAACGAACCTACCAAACAGCAGCAAGACGAGCTAAGAAATAACCACCGGGAACGTCTCTCATGCACGAATGTACCCAAAAAGAAAAACAAAATGCATCCAACCGGGCATCCTGGGGGGAAAAAAAAAAAAAAAAAAAATCAGAGCAACACAGGTGTGGTGGAATAAGTTTCTGAACCTTTACATACTGGTTATTTTGAGATGAATATCTGAACGAGTTTAATTATATGGGGAAACGTGACGGGAAGCGTAGTGTCACTCTGGCATGTGTTAGGAGCACTAACTGACCTGTTTTTGGACAGCAGGGTGTGGCTGAATAAAAATACCCAGTATTTAGGGATATATGAATATTAAAATATCTGTATATTCTGATAATATAATAAGATTAAATCTGGATACTGATCCGATATGTGAATAATCTGGATTTTCTGGCTTAAACATTAAATGCCTGTTTATCCCGGGACCAACATAAGGTTAAAAAAGGTCATTTGTAAAATGTATTTGGGGACGTTTGAAAAGCAAGGAAAACAAAGGAACTGGGCACAAAGCATTTGTAGTTTTTTTTCCGTACAAATTTCGATATTAAGGAGGTGGGAAGCACGTCTTGGCCCTTTTGTGGAACGACTAAAACTGAGCGAACAGACTCTCGAGGGAATTCGCACCTCGCTTTCGAACCGAACAAAGCTCGGGGGACGACGACGAGATTATAAAATAAAGGTTCTGGCGTATAAAAGATGGCACCCATACAAACATCTATCATAAAGTATACAAAATGCGCTCTGGTAGATATTTAAATACACACAACCCCACTTTTAATATATTACATATGTTTAGACGCACAAGGCTAGGTTTTGTGCGTAGGTACGTATTTATATTTCTATTTATACATTTCCTCGTGTATTTATATGCGTAGGACGAGACCCAAAACGTCTGTACCGTCGATCTAGCCCCCACCGTTCACTTCGCTTCTCTGGCTCGTACGGTCCCGTTCACGTCACTCATCGTTCCTCGGCCGTCCCGAGTTTTTCCTGTTCTGAAAGCTGCCTGTAGGCGGCGCCGGGCTGCTCTCACTTGTCGGCGGCGCCGAGTCTCTTGGATTTGATGAAGGCCATGCCGTGGGTGCGCATGTGCGTGTTTAAGGCCGGCTCCGTCTCGAAGGTCTTGCCGCAGACCCTGCACTGGGTGTCCGAGACGTCCTGAGCGTTCTCCTGCTGATCCCCTGAGCTCGGGGCCTCCTTCAGCTTGTGGACGATGAACAGGTGGCGCGACAGCGAGTGGCACGAGGTGTAGCACAGGCCGCACTCGCCGCACTGGTGGGACGAGCCGTCCGTCTTGTGCTGGGGGAGGTGCTTGTGGAAGAGCGGCGGCTCGGTGGTTGTGAAGCCGCAGACGGCGCATCGGTGCGTCTTCAGGACGCTCACCTTCAGCTTCTTGACGGGCTGAGATAAAGAGGCTCTGCTCTCCCTCTGCTCCCGCCGCTGGACCCCGGGAATCCGCTTGCCTAGCTCGTCCTCGTCTTCCTCGTCCTCCTCTTCCTCTGCGTCCTCGCCCTCCGAGTTGAGCTTCCGTTTGGGGCTGCGGACCTGCGCACCCAGACACACGTGCTGCCGTTTGTTTCTCTATCGTCGGTCTGAACGTCAATTCGTAATTTCATACGCAAGCAAGGAAAACGCATTTCTACAGCAATTTTCAAACAAGAAACGTTACCCAAAACGGCTGTACAGCGCTCCCTGGTTTATGGCGGGAGGGTTACGTTCCAGGACCACCCGCGATAAACGAAAATCCGCCCGAGTAGGGACGCTATTGAAGTATTGCGACATTATTTTAGCGGTAGAACTTGCAGAACGTTCGGGTTTCATCGTAGGGCTTGAATGAAATCAGTCTAGAATGAAACTTTCACAAACAGCGAACACGACACCGCAGATAAAAACACGTCACGTCGGCGAGTAGAGACTCAGGCGGCCGACGCTCCGGTCTTACGTCTCGTTTTCGGTGAGTATTCATCCGCTGAGTAAATACTCTATTGTAGTGTAAATCGTCATATTTTATGATTTACAACATTCCTTTATTGTTACAATTAATATGTTTAATATATTTTTTATAAATCGTGACTTTTTAAAAATGGAACAATGTCCCGTAAAAACCCGCGAAGCAGCGAAAATCCACAATAGATTTTTTTCCATTCGTATTTTTGGAAAACCCGCGACGCACCGAGCCCGCGAAAGATGAACCACGAAATGAGGAGGGAACACTGTACAGGGGTAAACAGATCATCTAAATTAGACTCATTTAGCCAAAGCATAAAATAAAAAATAAAAAAATAAAAAAATAAAAGAATTGATCACGATCAAATAGAAAATTCTCTTAAATTCTCTTTTCCACTCGTCATTATTTCATATTTTTATAATATTATTTCATATGCTACTACATTATATTGTTATATTCTCCATTTTATTATACATTAGTGTGCAAATTATTTTATTATATTCCTGAAAGGCACCTCAAATAATTATATATATAAAAAATTTTACATTTTTTATTTGTTATATTCTATATACTACATTATAATAAAATTTATAAAACAGACAAACAAATGAATTACATGAATAATTTTATTTCTTATATTCTCTATTTTATACGAATTTTATTTATTACGCCTGTATTCAATTATTTGTTAATTATTAGATATTTTATTATATTCTCTATTGTGTTATGTTCATTATTCATATTTATTAATTTACTATTTTAATATATTCATTATTAATACTATTTTATATATTATAATCTCTCATTATACTTTATTATATTCTCTATTTTTATTATTATACTACATACATACATACACACATATACATATATATATATATATTTTTTTTTTTTTTATTTCTATTTATTTATTTATTTAATGTACTAAATATTTTATATATCATAATCTCTTACTATACTTGAAATACACAAGAAAAGTATAATAATGAGAACAGAGAATATTTTAAACTATTGATCCCTCTGAGTCTTGACCCTCCAATGGTTTCTTCCCTTATAAGGTTAATATTTTTTCCTTGCCACTGTTGCACCAGGTTTGCTCGGTTGACCCCAAACCTCAGCTGGGACCGTGGGCAGTAATCACAAGAATAATATATATAAATATTAATGACTTGATTTGAGACTGAAAAGTCTTGCCGTTTGGTTTCAGTCATTACCTGATCTTTAATGCTGGTCTCCTCCGTGCTGTTGGACTCCGGTGCAGGTTTCCTGTCCGTCTCCTTGAGGCCGTGCATCAGCTGCATGTGTTTCTCCAGCAGCAGCCTCTTGTTGAAGGTACGTTTTGACTCGGGACAGTGTCTGAGCAAAGAGAGCAGCAAATGTCAGGTCGTTTCAGGCACCGTTGGTCCCCTGCTCGCCGAGAGACTCGTTTATACTCACGGACACGAGTAGATTTTCCGAACGCCTTTATGTTTAATGCGATTGTGCCGACACAGACTGTGGGAGGAACTGAACGACTTCTCACACTGACGGCACGGGTGTTTCTTCAGTTGCTGCAGAAACACAGAGAGAGAAAAGATTCTGCAGAAAACTAAAAAAAATGAGGACGTTTCAAAAACAGGCCATCAGAAACCGCTGAGGCTTTTACTAGAGAAATAAGATTTAGCCCCAAAATAACATGTGCTCATTAAATTAAAAAAACCTCAATAAGACTAGATCAGAACCCGTGCTCGTCATGTGGCAAGCAGAAAGAACGTGGCATTGCGTCCAGATACTTTTGCCCGCGTGGGTTTGTGTGGTAATTTATTTTCAGACGTATGCATGATGCATAAGGAGACACGGGGTCTTGAACGTGCTCTGATCTCTGTGAAAATGGCAGTTGCAATTTGAATTCCATCCGTCAACATTTAAATTCCGTTAGTTCAAATGTGATTTTGTCGGTTGAAATTTGAATTGTGTCGGTTGAAATTCGAATCTGAACACACCCTCTATGGAAGAGTTCATTGTTTAACCTTAAATTGGTTTACAAACGATAAATAAGGTCGAGTCCTAAAACACACAGCACAGCACACTGCGTGATTATCTACGTAATCTGTTTGAAACCGGGTTTGTACCTTCATCGCTTTGGCCTGGATTAATCACAGAAATGTGCGGAAGAAGAAAAAGGGCGAACCATAACGAGACCTTTCAAGCACTGTGTAATTATTATTTCAAGCCACACACGCGTCACGACCTGACTGACCCGACCTCGCAGGTTATAATTTGACTCCGAAGAGCTGATATTAACCCCCTCCCTGTGTTTATACCTAAACCTCAGTTAAGAGGCGTCATTTCGTTGCAGCTCCATACGTTCCCTCTTATTAGCCCTGATTTCTGATTGCACCGAATCACACCGCTCCGACCTAAACGACCGGCGTGCAGCGCGTCTCTACAATGACCCTGGCTTAAAAAGAAAAATAATCAAGGATCTTAACTCCAGCCTGCTCCAAGAAAAGACCCTCGCCCCCGGAACACCGGCCAGCGGCAGCAGCAGATTTCGAAGGTCCAGGAACGAGGTAAGGATTCCATGATAAGAAATGGTGGCAGCAGAGCTCTTGTTAGGTGAATGTTCATTAAACGGGGTTCTACCGTACACACCTTGCCATGCTCCCTCTTCATATGAGCGATGAAGATCTCCCTCTGGGTGAAGAGCCGGTCGCAGTCCTTACACGTCCAGCCGGGACACGTCGAGGACGAGGATGATGAGGGCGGCTTTTTCAGGCTGTCCATCTCGCTTCTGGGTTTCTTCATAAGAGACGAGGGTTTTTTGTCCCCTTTATCGAGGCCATTGTGGGAACCAGAGTCTTTGTTGTTGTTGTTGGGGGGCATCGAGTTGATCGGCTTGCTGCTCAGGGGCAGGCTGATGCCCAGGTTAGGAGGCCCGTCGATGGTCTTAAGAGTTCCGTGTGTTGACTAGATCAGGGAAAGGAGAAGAATATTGTAGAACATGCAGCGCTATATTCTTATAACAGGGGTTCGAATGATTTATCGTTTGGCATCCTTACCTTGATATGATCCAGCATGAGCTGCTTCTGGGCGTAGTGCATGGAGCAGTCTGGACATTTAAAGATGGAGACCTTATGACTGGATATGTGCTGGTCGAAGTGGCTGTAGAGCAGGAGCTGCTGGGTGAAGACCGTATCGCACATGGAGCATTTGTAGATCAACCTGAGAATGGAGGTCAGACAAAAAAAAAAAAAAAAAAAAAGCAGAATGCATTTCAAATCTTAAACCATACGTGCATGTTAATCATCTACTCATACGAGGTTTAGAGAACAAACGGAAACGCACCAGAGAACATTTTGTGCTTGGAAATGTTTTAGGAATACCCCAAGTCTCTGGCATTTCCTCCCATATACAAGCTGCTGCTCGGTGTCTGGAGCTACCGAGCCGTTCATGAATGGGAAAAAAACTAACGTTGATAAATATTAAATTGTTACAATACTCCGTATATTTGTACATTTACACCTACACGGCGCGGCAAAAGAAACGGTTCTGGAACACGTCAACATCTGGGATAAACGGCGATATTCCCTCCTTTGGTAACGAGAGCGCTTCACGCCGTTAGGTGGGATTTGTTTCCTGACACCCAAACACAAAGGGACCATCTGTTTCTCTCCTTAGCGAGAGCAGAAGGACTGAGCTTCAGGTGAGAGTCTGGACTTAGAAAAGAGCTACTGTGGAGAATTCCTCGCTTATCGAATTACAGCATCACGTCCAACCTTCACGATTAAACCTGCAAGCCGATCCACGTTCATAAATACGTCATTTTAGACCCGTAGCCTATTCGGTGTTCATTATTACACTTTTATTTTTATCCTATCGGCCCAAAACGGATCCCTAATGTCCTTTATATGACCGCATAGGTGTATAAATCAAATCCAGTTTCAGCAGACTCATCTTATTGGGTTTTTTTAAGCTTAGTTTCGTTACATCTTTTAATAATGACTGCAGTGAGTAATGCGTTTAACCCTAACAGGAGCAACATGTAAGAACAAGAATAATAATAATAAGAAGAAGAATATTAATAAAGATGTTTTTTTTTTTTTCATCATTATTATTAGTTAGATTATGGTCATGCTGAACAACATAGCTTATGAATTATTATTATTATTAGGATTATATTCATATACTTATAAATAAATACATAATAAAACAATTAATTAATAATAAAGTACTAACAGATCCATATAAACAAAACTTTTACTTTATAATTTTTTTATATTTTTATTATTATTATTATTATTATTATTATTGTTGTTGTTGTTGTTGTTTAAATAAAAATATATTTAAGAAATAAATAGATAATAGTATAATACAATTACTTAATAATAAGGCATTTAAACAAAACCTTTTTTATTTTTCTATATTATTATTATTATTATTATTATATTAGAATTACATTATTTTAATATTAATATATTTAAGAAATAAATGGATAATAGTGTAATACAATTAATTAATAATAAGGCACTAACAGATCCATATAAACAAAAGTTTTACTTATTTTACTTAATTATTACTTGTATAATTATTATGTTATTATTATTATTATTATTATTATATTTATATATTTAAGAAAAACAGATAATAGTATTACGCAATTAATTAATTGAGGCACTAACAAATCCATTTGAACAAAACCTTTACTTCATCATTTATATACTATTATAATTATATTATTATTATTATATATTTTTATATTTAATTATAATTATTAAATAACCATAAATATAAAGGATATTGTATTAACTATAAATATTAAAGTATTTTCAGTTTTTCAGTTCATACTTTAATATACTGTAGAATGATAATAATAATAATAATAATATTAACAATAATAATAATTACTATTTACTTAATATAAGCTCTAAATAAATTCTACGTATTTCATGTTATATTGTAATATAATATATAAAATATCTGCTCTTTAGCTCTATTATTATTTAATTGCGTTTGTTTAAACAACGCCCGGTCTATAGCACAACACAATTGGACCGCCTGGTCCAGTAAAAGTCACCGTTTGTGTACAAATAAGCAAATATTAAAGAGGTCTGATGGGATAAGAACTGCAGTGAGCAATACGTTTAAGCCTAGTAGGAGCAACGTAGCTTCTTATTTCATAATAACCTTAAATGCTTTTTAGAAGCTGCAGGGGGCACTACAGACTCTTATGACTTTTCCGAGCATATGGCACCTGACCTGCCTTGATGACACATTCTGTCATATATTCTGTGATATCTATATACATATATATATATATAAGACTCACTTGGGTTCTCCGATCTTGACCCCCGGGTGCTGCGTGTAGGCGTGGGAGTGCGTGCCCGGGGCAGATTTAAAGGCCATGGGGCAGATGGGGCATTTGTAGAAGATCTCGCAGTGAGAACCTTGAATGTGGGACTTGAGGGTGGCAGCGTCAGCGAAGATCACGCTACAGTGGACACACCTGAGGACGGCGAGAAGGCCAAGAATGAAACAGTCATACTGACCATATCTGTAATTATTTAGGAGACGGACGCCAACAGGAAGCTCTGTGCCAGCAGGAAGTGACGAAGTGACGAATGAATGACGGCGTGAGCCGGAGCACGACTGACCGGTAGCCCACGCGCCGCGTGTAGTGCAGGCAGTTCTTGGTGACGTGCGTTTGGAAATGGACGGAGCGACAGATGGCGCCGCACTCAGGGCAGACGTACGGAGACTTGTGCTGATGGATTCGCTGATGGGAAGCAAAGCTGCACTGGTTTGGCAGCAGCATTTGGCAGATGGTGCAGGTTTTCTGTAGCAAAACGGAAAATAAAAAGTGAAAACAAAAACACCTCACACCTCAATTATTATTATTAGCATTACTATTATTATATAGTGTATACAGTTCTTTTAAATAAATGGTTTAACTTATTATTATTATTATTATTATTACAACCATTATTATTAGTAGTAGCATTATTATTATTATTATTATTATTATTATATAAAATATGCAGTCTTTAAGTAAACTGTTTAACTATTCATGATTATTATTATTATTATTCTAATTATTAATATTACTACTACTACTACTACTATTATTATTATTATTATAATACTAAAGAAGAGGCTAAACATTTGTTTTCACCTAGATTTTATTACCTAATCATAATAATAATTATTATAATAATAGCATTTATTGATATGGATCTGTTAGTGTCTTAGTCCCTTCTTTATAGTAATATAATAATAATAATAATAATAATAACAATAATAACAACAACAACAACAACTACTATTATTATTATTGTTATTATACAAAAATATATTCCAAAAACTAGACCTTTTCTATAATTTTTTATTGTCTTCTGTATTAAACCTATTTAAAAATTTAAAAAAAACAATAATAACAACAACAATATTAAACTATAGTAAAATGTTATTTTTAGCTCAAAATAACTAATAAGTTAATAAGTATTTTATTTTTAATACACTGCATAATAATATTAATATTAATAATAATAAATGCAATGTATATAAAGCCAAAATGTATTCTCTATTATATTATACCATACCAATAAAATATTAATTATTTTTAATCCTAAGCATTTCTGGAAATATTTTTATATTATTATAATATTTGTAAATGTACATAATTCCGATCAATACTGAAATTTGCAGACCTAATATTTATAACCTTTATATGTGTTCTGTGTCCAGTAGAGGGCAACAAACCAAACAAAACGCACTGGACCGTAGGAAAGAAACCCTTGTGCCCTTAATCGCCCACTCCGGGGCCTTGCCACCCTGTATGGCACTCTCGCTGGAATGCTGTTATGAAAATCTCCCAGCCCAAGTGTGAAAAATTAAGAGCAGAAAGATGCTCATGTACTGAAAGATTTTTAGGATCGTGTTTTTTTTTTTTTTTTTTTTTAAAGATCAGTTTGAGAACTCGCCTACACAGATGCCATGCCTTGGCTCTAGCTAACTCTCTCGTTTGTTGTTTTTTTTTTTTTTTTGCAGGAGAACGATATGTTTAGGAACCCACTTGTCCGTTTGACTCGGCACTCTGTTGATAGTGCATCGCCAGAGAAGATTCCTCCTGAAACATCTCGTTACACTCCAAACATTTTGGATTTGCCCTGCAAACTTTAGAAGCGTCTTCCTCGAGGGGCATGGCAGCCACGGCCGGGGACGAAGACGGTGCAGAGATCACGGTCGTTTCCTTTCTCCCCTGGTGCCCCAGAGAAGAACCGTGTCCCAAAGTGGAAACGGGGGCGCTAGACGTCACCGAGGGGGCCACGATCATCTGATCGGCCGGGATGGGCTTCAGGATGAGGTGTGAGCATTGCATGACCACCCCTTTGTCCTTGTGCCCCCTGGCATGGGACAGCAGGCTGCACTTGTTATAGAAGACCAAGTTCTTGGCGCAGTGGTTGCAGGTGACCTCGATCCGGACGCTTCTCCGGTCGTAATGCTGACTCAGGCTCTTCTCCAGCGCGAAGGAGTCGCCACACTCGAGGCATTTATATCCACGGGACGGTAGCGCGATGCACGCCGAGGAAGGCGGGCTGAGGTTGGGCACGTACACCGGCACGGGGTTGATGCTGCTCAGGACCTTGTTGAAGGCTTCGACGACTGAACTCTGGGAGCTGGCCAACACCTGGACACGGGAAACCTTCTTGGGAGGCATGGCTTGTTTGATTGGCTGCTGCTGCTTGGACAGGACCTGATGGAGCTCGGAGGCGGCCGCGCCTTGGGGAAGGAGGTTCAAGTTGGTCAAATGGACGGTCTTTGGCACGATTTTGGTGCTGCCCAGGCTGGAAGCGGGCACCACGACGGCTTGTTGCTGAATAGCGTTGGCAGCTTTGAGGATGGCACTGCTGGCACTCTGAACAGACGCGGCGGGGATGACGGTGGCTTTTACGGTCGTGTTATTAGCCAGCTTCAGGTTGATCACCTGGGAACCGGCCGTCTTCACTGCGGATACAGGCAAGAAGGCGGTGGCGACGGGCTTGATGGTCATTTGCTTGGTGACCTCGATGGCCGAGCCTGCAGACGTGGCCACCACCGCGGAAGGGGATGAGCGCACCGAACTGGAGGTGGACGACAAGAAGGAAGACACCACGATGGAGCCAGGATCGAGCCCCTTCCTCAGAGCCTCGGGGTCAAACTCCGGGAGCACTCTGGTGACCGTCCTCTTGATCTCGCCCGAAGACGTCTTAATGGTTTTGATACGGACTTTAGGAATGACTGGGGTGGATCCCGAAGACGACGGGGAACCTTTGCTGCTGTTCTCGCTCGTGACACTGCAAGGGCTCTCGGGTTGTTTGGGCAGACCTTTCTTGGCGAGATCCGGAGACGACTCTTGCTCCTTTTCCGTCGCCTTCGGGCTCTCTCGTGCCTCCCTGGGAGAGACTTGCTTGGCGACAACGGGTTCGGCAGCCGTCAGGTCCACGGTGGCCTTTTTCGCACTGAGAGCGGCGATGGCAGCGATACAGGACGAGAGCTTAGTGGGCGATTTGGCCTTCAGGTGAGAGACGCCGGTCATGCCGAGTCCTAGAACTGGTTTCCTCGCTCCCTTTCCGTCTTGCATCTTGAGCACGTCCTTTTCGTTCTTCCTCGGTTTTTGAGCACTGTGGCCTCCCGGTGCGCCGTTGTTACTGGAGTTTGAATGGTTGTAGTTTCCGTTAGTCCCCCGCTTCGATGGTCCGTCACCAGGAACAGGGTTGGAGGATCGTGATGGCTCCCGTTTGGCGCCCGTGAGAGGGTTTGGTTTGAACGCCGCATCGTTTTGCCCGTCTGCCAGATCGTCCACTTCGATCTTATCGTCGTCGTACTCGTCGTCCGCACTGGAAATGGGACTGAACTGGTTAAACGCTGAACCCGTCGCCTCCGGCCCGTGATTTCCACCCTTCTGGAGCTTCTTATTCGGAGGTCCGGACGCAAAACCGTTGTGCAACCCGTTCCCAAGTGGAGCCTGGACGTCTTTGTCCGAGAGCCCATGATCGTTGCCGTCGAGGTTTCGGATGTTCTTGACGATGACGCTGACCCCGACGTCCTGTCCCGAGGGGGCGTGGGAGTCGTCCTCATGGTGGACGTTTTGCTTCAGCTGACCCTCGTGGTCATCGTGGCCGGATTCGATGGCCGCCTTAGGATCGACCATGTCAGGAATGTCAAAGGCCGCGAGCAGATCGTCAAAGTCCGGGGTCTTCATGTCGCCCATGGTCTTACGAGAAGGAGTTAAAACCCTGGAAAAGTAAAACATTTCGTTTTTATTACCTGCATTAAATAACCTGCTTGCTTTCTTTTATAGACCTTTTTTTCTAGGAAAAACATTTGTTTAAAAACTCCTCCAGCTTAAAGATCTACCGTTGTTTGGCGTCAGCAGACCGTACAATGTGAAATAATAAAAAATAAACGTAAACGACGCCATATTTTACTACCCCGCTATCCACAGGAACGAACACAAAAAGCAACCCTGCTCTTAAAAGCGATAGATCGGCAAAATCCGAGCCAAACCTCGCCTCGCCCTGCTTCACATCCCCTACTGAGACGAGGTTTGAGCTGGCGCTTGGTCTCGTTATGTCCCGGGTGTGTCTCAGGGGTAAAAAAAAAAAAAAAGAAAAAAAAAGGGCACTCTGTCTAGGACTGTGTGGCACAGACCGTCCGTCTGGGGTCATCTCGGCACAGACTGGTAAAACAGACATGCAAAACATAAAAAAAAAAAAACAACCCATGCCCAGGTATGAATAAAAAACAAAAACCGGAGCATCCAAAAACGTTTTAATCTCTTCTGATTTTTGTTTCGATCCTTTCGGTTCAGGTCTTTGCCACTTGCCACTGTAGTTCACTGGAAAACGAAAACGTTCCCAAGGCTCAGGACGGTCCTGAACGTTCTGGTGTTAGGACAGTTTGTGTAAAGCCTGTTAGGACCTTTTGTGTTTTAAGCAATGTCAGATTGTTTAAAAAAAAAAAAAAAAGAAATCAAAAAAAGTTTGAATCATTAAAAGTGAGCAAAGCCTACGACTAGTTTGAATGCATTTATCTGGAAAGGAACAAACAGTAAAAAAAACTCTGTGCACAAGTGCTTTTGTAAGGCCTTCCATCGCCACGGGTCCGCTGAAGAGCGAGCTCAGTTTTAGGTTTGCTTTCTGAATTCCCGTGATTCTCAGCTCCTTGAAAACCAAACATTTAAACCATTTAAGGTCATGCAGAGAGAAGAAAAGTCACGGAATCAAGAAACATTAAGGATTATTTCTGGGATAAAGCCCTGATTTCACGATTTAAAGCCCCACTCTGTCGCCGACCCTGACCGTTGGTTCGATATCATCCCCTACTTGTGTGCAAGGCTAGATCAGATCGTACGACTGCACGACATAAGCCGGAACAAGTTCGGTGCTCCTGCTGCTTCCATTCAGCTTCAGAGCAGCCACGGTCTGTCCTCCATTACCGCTCGTAACATCTGCACGCTCTGCGCAGGCAGGGCCAAAATGGCCTTCTCCCTCCTCCTGCATGCACAGACACAAACAACGGAGGCAAAACGGGGCCAAAAAAGAAAAGCCCCGGGAACGAGCCGGGGGCAGGCACGCTGAGCCTGTGAGTCCAGGCTGGTGGTTTGTACGAGGCCTGAGAACGAGGCAGCGAGCGGAGCGAACGGTCAGATGAGTGAAATCACGAGAACGTAATCGATAGAATCGGATTAGGGATGTGTACAGAGACAGACGGTAGAGAAAGCATGCAAATGAAGCACTCCTCACCCTGGCTTCCGACCATTTTAGTGCAAAACAACCTCCTTTCATCCTTTCCTTCCTTCCTCCCCCTCTCTGACTCTCCCTCTGCCACAGCAGAATATCACCAACACCACCACCACCACCACCTCCTCCTCCTCCTTCCTTCCTTCCTTCCTCTCTCCCCTCGGAGAGGAGGGAAAAAAATCCCGCTTTTTCGCATGCTGACGAGGGTCACGTTACGTCTGCCCAACAGGCCCGTCTGACGGTGACCCAAAAACTGCACCCTGTCTGGACTAGGCCTGCCTAAGCTGATCGTCCCTCCTTGGTCCAGCAGGACATTTCCCTGTCCTGGCCCTCTGTCCCGGTCTCAAAGGTGTCGCAGGAACCAGGCTGGACCAAGAGATGCCCCTGTTAAGGTGCCCCGACCCAGCGCTCTGCCATGCCGCCTTGCTCGTAGCACAGTGCCTGCATTGTTCCTCGTCTGCCTCAAACCGGTTTCAGCCGGTTCCGGTCCCTGCACATAATGTGTGTGCTGCAGTGCAGCCTCACAGGACACACACACACACACACACACGCGCGCTTGCACAGCATGTAGGTTTCTGTCAAAACAGGCGCCTCAGGTCAGTTTATTTCTATTTTTGCACGAGGTGTGTCATTTACCGAAACACAACGCAAGGTCAGTGTGACACATCACCTACGAGGATTAGGCCTGGAAAAAAAAAAAAGACAAGACTGCATTGGAAATTATAGCAAAACAGCCAAGTTTCGCCATCTGAAACGCTTTACTGCACCTCCGGAGGAACGACTGGGCCCCTACAAAAAAAACACAACAAAGAAAAAAAAAAAAAGAAAAGAAAAAAAAACTGTGCCTGTATTAAAGCGAGTGAAACACAGCCACACACCGGACAGGGTCACGTCCTGCCATCTGGAAAGCCTTAGTGCACCTCTGGAGGAAGAACAAGGCCTCGAAAAATAACGGGTGAATATTAAAACAGGCGTGGCGACCCTGCCAAACATGTTGGGGATCGAGTTTTAAACTGTGCAGGGTTCCAGGAACCGTTACCGATAAAAGGCTGGGGGTTTGGCCGCGTTCGACAAACGACGAAAATACGGCCGTTCATGTACATCCTGGACCAAGATTGGGAATTTATGTAAGCGCAATAACACGGACGCGGGGGGAGAAAAACGTGCAAAACAGAGCCGTTAATCACACGTGCTGGGTCACGTAGGAATACCCGGGCCTGAAACGGCAAAGATTTATGGAAACGATAGGAAGATGTATGCCAAGACTCTTTACTGAGACTCCAAAGCGGAAAGCCTGGGCCTGGAAACCGCAGGGTTTTGTGGTGACTAAAGCAGAGTGCGTGTTTGGGACGGATTTCTGATCTGTTCAGTGTTGAAGCGAGGGCCTGACAGGGATTAAAACCAGCCATAAATCATTTACGCAAAGCTTCCAAAAGTCTAAAAAAGCTTTACTGCACCTCTGGAGGACGAACCTGACCCCGAAAAAATACGGAGCTGCTGTGGATCATTGCAGCCGTCGTTCGCCACTTTGACACGATCTAGGCCGAGTTAAACTATTTAAATCCCTCGCTGGGCCTCACGAGGGAGGACCGAGTAGGGATTAGGCCTGAAAAATGACCGGCTCATGACCTACCGTAACATTTCTTGAGGGAGGACTAGAAGAGGGAAAAGAGACGGATTTGGACTGAACTGAATACCGTAGATAAAATATAGATGTGCATCGAGTGCTGGGTTTAATTCGGTGAACCTCTGAAGGGGCGTCTAGGCCCGAAAGAGACATGCATGTACCCGGGACGCTCCGAACAGGATTTCGGGATGGCATTTACGTCGATGAAGGGTGATAAAATGGAAATGAAAAAAACAAAACAAAAAAAAAAACCCAGAAGAATAGGTGCATGCTGATGCGTAAAAGCAAGCAAGGTAGAAGGTTAGAGCTTGCTTGCTGCGGCTCTCGTTTCAACCCGAGAAAAGAAAAAGCAGAGGAGAAGTAAACAGGCTCGGTACCTGGCCTTGTTTTCTCGTTTCTGCATCTGCCTCTTCATTCTACCCCATTCTGCAGCACGGGTACTGCTCTTCCTTTTCCTGCTCTACCTCCCCCATCACTCACTCACTCACTCGCTCGCTCGCTCGCTCGCTCTGGTTCATGCTCCTCTCCCTCGATCAGGCGTCCCTGCTTCCTCCCGTCTCACCGTGCGCGAGAGCGAGGGCGAGGGTGAGAGCGAGGGTGAGAGAGAAACAGACTGAACCTTGACAATTCAAATCAGCTGCCTGACTCGAATCCGTCGGTCCTGCCCGAGCCAAAGGTCCTGTCCGTTCTGCACACACAGGCACGCATGCAAAGCACACACACACTCGAAACAGGGAACGGTGCCTACCCTAAATCTCTGATCCCCCTCCTGTATTAGGAATCGTCCACGGGAAGGTCGCTGCATCGCGCCAGGCCCCATTCTGAGTGCTAAGGATGTATATGTGTGTGTTCCGTTTATTTCCTCTCTTCCGCCTGTCCTGTGGGTCACCCCCTCTTCGCAGATGCAAGGAAAGAGGGGGCAGTGTTTGACTCGACAGGCAGCCCTGGCCTTTTGTCTGTGTGTATGCTCGCTGTGTGTGTATGCGTGTGTGTGTGTGGAAAGACAGTGCAGGCTCGCGACCGCGACCGAGACCAGCTGCTGCAGCCTGGGAGGAGAAGCAGGAGGCGAGATTTGAAGAACCTGAGCGGCATCGGGCTGTAAAATCGGGAAGAACAAAGGCCTGCCGTGGTGACTCGGGCTCAGCGGGGGGGGAGGAGTGTGTGTGTGAGAGTGTGTGTGTGTGTGTGTGTGTGTGTGTGTGTGTGCGTGCTGCTGGGGAATAATATATGATCACATGACGTCGTGGCGCTCGTGTCCCAATGCAAACGGACTGGATATTAGATATTGATGGCGATTACATTGGATTTGAAATGCAAACAAAAGGGAAAAAAAAAATAAAAAATCAAGCTGATATCATAGAAGACCTCGCTGTGTCCCAAATCACAGAATAAACTAACACCACCAGCGTATTAATCTGCCTCCACAGCACTCCAGCGTGCGACCTGCGCTTTAGTATTTAACAGCAGCGCGTCGAGATGTTCTGAAGGATGAAGACACGACCGTATAACGTTTCGCTTGAGCCAGAGAGCGGAAACGCACTCGGATACCGAACAAACGGCTCTTATGTCACGTACAGGCCCCAGATTTGCCGCGAAGCAGCTTTCTAAAAGGTTTACGCCAAACGTCCCTTAATCGCAGACACCAAAACCCATTCAGGTTCTCGCTTTAAGGATTCCTTTACAGCCACACCTCCCAAAAAAAAAACCCCACATTTAAATATTTAACGTGCCTCCTTAGATAATTCTCTCTAAACCTCTTCCCGGCTGGGCGGCGTTCGGGGCCGTTTGGAGAGTGTCGCTTTCCCTCGCTTGCCGATGCCTGCATCTCACTCTCACGAGGCAAACGAGCTGCAGAAATGCCTTTTAAGAAACTATGGCAGTGCAGGAACCAAGCGCCTGAGGGAGAGAGGCCAGTCGAAGGATCACCCACACTTCTCGGTGCTGTAGCAGCAAAGCCGCGCCAGACTGGCATCTCATCCGGGGCAAGCTGAAATCTGTGCCATCTGAGCCTGGTATTCTCCAGATCTTTGGTCGAGGCGTTGTTGGATGACCCTCCATCCGGCCTACCACGCCCTACGATGCCCGACCCGCCGGGACTCGAACTCGGGTCGCCGCGATAGGAATGGCGGACGAGCAAATCACTTCTCAATGAAAACACACTCGCACTTCTACGCATTTCCGGCTCGGAATGTCTGAAAAGGAGGTTCGTTCTACAATAAAGCTCCTTTGTCTGGTCCATGCCGACGCACATGGGCGTGATTACCTGGAACTGCCTTTGTGAAAGGTCAATAACGTTAAGATACGAAGCACGATCCAGGCCTGTGAGAACTGTAACCTCGAAGCTGAATTAACAGAAGAATCAATAAACACGTCGGGTCATGATGGAAAGCACGGCATCGAAAAATCCATGATGTAACAGCGCTGACTACGAGAGCAGTATGTGTGAGTGTGTGTGTGTGTGTGTGTGTGTGCGTGCGTGTGCGTGTGCGCGCGGCACATTCTATTATGTGATCTCAGGCCTTGTGTAACCTGGAAAAGACTCTCGACTGCTAAATAATCCAAATCACAAAGAGACGGTGACCTACCTGGGCGCCAGCGTAAAGCCCGGCTTTTTGTCTCACCGCAACGCTCTGGTTCGAGGATTCTCCTGCTTGGATGGGCTGCAAAAAAGGCAAGTGTGTGTGGCAAGGAGGCCGGCCATGATTCCTGCTGCACCGTGCATCAGAATAGCAGGACCTGCTGGGATGCATGAAAGGAGGGGGGGAGGAAAAAAAAAAAAAAAAGTCAGTGCGTTTTTTTTTTTCTTTAATCGAAAAAGAAATGCTTTGCGAGATGGATGCAGATCATGGGACGGATGTCAGGTTCTGGCACATTTTTGCTCTCCGTTTCCGCAAGGCAACTGGGAGACCAGTGCAACAGAGGATGCTGCCCAACCCCACATGTTGCCCCAGCAGTCACGTGACAAGAGGTGTCCTATTGATTTCTCAGGCCGTGTGTAAAACCCTAAAAGTGCACCATCATGCCCGGGACGCATGGTGCAGAGCTTTAAGCATGCACCTAAATGCTACGGTCTGCTTTCAGGAACGTGGAGTTCGTATGGAGTGCGGTCCCATGTGGCCACCCACAATGCATTTCGCGGTGCACATGGGCATATATGCACGACCTTATTTGCATTTGCGCGTCGGCTCTGCGAACGCATTGCGGTTCCTAATGCATCACTGTGTTCAGGACGATCATTTTCCTGAACGTCACGCACTCAGTGACATTTTATCATCACACGCGTGCGCATACAATCGAAACGAACGCGCTGAACGAACACAAACGCTCAAGTTGCAGGACGCGCCCAAAATACGCCTCGCTCCCTACCTAGTGCACTAATTAATCACGATTTCACGTCACAAATCACATTGGCCTAGATTATCCGGCACGTTCCTGGCCTCCCACACGCCGTGCAACACCTGAAAACTACCGGTGATGTACGATAGGTTAGGCAAATCGCTCTTAACGCAGTGCGCACTTTGTGAGGATTAGGGAACAAACCGCGAAATGGATGCGGCCAGTGCTAAACCGCTAAGTTTGCTTGTTAAATCGACGTCCTTGGCTCATCAAGTCGATTTTAATCTTTGGACTGGTTTAATTTACGTCCTTGAGCACGTCGACGATGTTGCACTTCACGTAAATACAGAACCCGTGTCCGAAATGACGTCAGTTTGTACACTGACCGTATGCTCACGTAATTAGCGTTTTGCTAAGTAGCGGCTACAAATGCAGCAGAATATACTGCTAGAGAAATGATCGGAGGTTTCAAAATGAAGCATCCCCTAATTTTTGTGAGCAGTTCCTAATGAAATTCCAGTCAGTGAGACTGAACAGGTCTATTACTGTTAAATTTAATACAGACCGCGTACACAATAATTAATAAAACGCACATTTAGCCTCTCATATCAGCTTCACTAATCCCTGAGAGTTTCGTGCAAGCAGGCTGGAGTTTGACAAGATTTTTAGTGACACTTCACCTCTGGCACATCCTAAACCTGGAGTGGCTCTAAATCTGCACCCGCCTCCCTCTAAACCCTGACCTTTTCATCTTTAATAGGAGCGTCGAGCTTATGAGGCCTCCATTTAGGGTCGGTTTCCTCCAGAGGAACGAACCCAAAACACCAGGCCTAATATCTTTCCTTTTACAGTTGCAGTCCAGAGTCGATCATTTATAGCGAGAGACGTGTAATCATTATTTCATACTGCACATTCTTAATTCAGTTTAATCCTCAGACGTCTTCATTCCCAAACGTGCACAAACTTAATATTTTATAGCATGACCCTGCGACCATTTCAGAAGGAAAAAAAAGTGATTACTTCTTCAAAATGTCTTGCAATACGGCTCTATATATACACACAGTCGAATCCGGTTAATTGGGCCACCGGTTAATGAGACCAACCGCTTATTCGGACCGAATCCTAAAGTACCGAAACAAATCCTATTATATACCTGTAATTTTATTCGCTTATTTGGCCCAAAATTCCGTTTAATCAGACCGAAAAAACGTGTTTTGTGTATGTGTTATATATATATATATATATATATAAATAAAAACTGCTCACATAAATGAGGGGATATTTCCAAATTAAACAGCCCCTAATTTGAAACTACACACAGTTAAGTTTATGTGACCGGAGCCAATTTGCAACAAACACCGCCACCTAGTGATGTTCGCCTCGAACAGGACAGAACAAGCCTCCTCAATTGGCCCCAAAAAGGCAGAAATGAATGCACAATGACAAAATGAAGAGATGGGATACTACGCTCATTTTAAGTCACACGCAGAATGACGTCACATCCCCACTTGATGCACTGAACGTAATGTTCTGTATGTACAAATTAAACCAGTGGCACCGAACCGTACGGGAGACCATAAGGGTCAAATACTCATGTAGGCCTAACGTTGAACCTTTCGTCTTATAGAACAAGAATCTCCAAAGTGGACACATCTGGTTCTTTGCCTATTTTGAGGAATTCCCAACCTTATCGTGCCCAAGGCTAGCTGCTGATCATGAAAGGTTTGTGTAATTACCATCTAAACGCGCACACACGCTCACGGGACAAAGCAGGGGTGAACCGTGACCTAATTTGTGCTGCTTTTTCTGCCGGTTGATTTTTCCATCAGATCCATTCACTGAGCTCTGCTGAAGTGAGACAACATTGGAGACGTTTTATTTTCCCCCCAGGATTTATCCACGTGTTAGATGTTCCTTCGGCCCCCCTTGTGTTCGAGTGTTTGCTCTCGTTGATTAGATTCAGTTCTTCATCTGTGTCGACAATGAGTCAAAGATCAGGGGTTCCTGCCCCTATGAGCACAACGCTAATGACATGATGGAAACGGTGATACCGACGATACGATTACTGTGGGTTTAACAGCACTTACAGGTTTCAAGTTCAAAAAGTTAGATATTCTTAAAACCTATTTAAGAAATTCAGTGCAACAATTTACTTGTCTAGGTTTAAAAAAATGCTAGAGGACGAGAAACTGAGAAAATAGTGAATTCGTCAAAACCTGGAAAGTAAGAAGAACCAAAAGTAGTAAGCATTTGGAACGTAACTTTTAACTCCACAAACTGAGGGCCAGTGTAAAGAAGGGATAAACGACCAAATTAGATCGATTTAAATTTGGAAGTCATCAAATAAAAAGGAAAAAAGTGCAGTCAAAAACGTAACGTCAAAAATAGGGCTGTACCGATCCGATATTCTGTATCGGCCCGACATGTGGCAAAATCATTGTGTTGGAGATCGGATTGGAGTGAGCAACAGCTGGAACTCGAGCTAAAACGGTTAGCTCACAGGGTGCTCGTCATGCCAGCTGTGTGGAGTTATCTAAAGCTCAGGGATGGTAAAACTAAAACAGCCGAGTGCAGCGTATGCAATGATATCGGTATCGCCACATATTCAAGTTTGCTGTATCGATATCGGGCAAAAAATAAATAAATAAATAAATCGGTATCGAGCCAGCCCTGATCAATAATCAGATAATATAAGCTAGGAACCAAAATCAAACGATAACTAAGGGAAGAAGAAAACGGAATAAGAAAACACACCAGTTAACGAGCAAACTAGGAAACAATTTGGGGAGAGATCTGAAGAAAGCAGAAACCACTGGAGAACAGAAAAGATCAAATAAAAAAATAAAGCGGTGAACAAATCAGAAATTGGGCATTAAGGATAACGTTCTCTAAGAAACAGAGGTGGGAAACAGAGGTGCGTTTTTGTTTTTTTTAAATTCGATTCTTAGTGTTAAGAATATTTTACAGCCCGTCATGCAACAAAACTTTTCTTTCTTTCTTTTTTTTTTCCCTTTCTAAATAAAACGCAATCCTAATATTTATATGCAGAAATGTCGTCTTTAGGATGATCCAGACTCAAAACTTTTGCATTACTGGACCGGCTCTAAACACGACGTCAGGCGTTTGACATTTGAGGACGTCGTTTCTTGCTGAGCAGCACGTCACTCATTCGTTAAGCTTCCTCACCTGCCCTCGTCCTGCTCTGCTATAAAAGAGCTCACTGAAACACACCTTCACACACTCGGTCCACCCGCTCCGCTCCGCTCAGACGCTGCAGTGTGTCGGAGGAGCGTACAAATCCATCTTCATCATGTCCGTCCCGTGGAGATACAGGTTTATCCTACCAGCCTTCCTGTTCCTCCTAAGCTGTGATGCTCAGATTTATAACGAAGCACAAACGGGCAAGATGGTCTACGCTCGGGGAAACCACTGGGCGGTCGGTGAGTAAAACCTAAACGTCTCTTAACGCCCGACCGGGGGCACCAAGGCTTTAGGACAAGGAGTCAGGGATGTGGGGGGCAGTTTGTGGGTCTAAGAGCATTTTAAACCTAAATGATACATTTATGTGCAGCATTTATGACTTGCTACTAAGAGCCGGCTGCTTGAAACGACCCGAGTAAAACCAGGGTGGCCCGTCAGGCGTCTGAGGGAGGGGTCCGGTGATCATCCTCTGACGCTGGAACAGTGGGCCCTAAATATGGCACAGCACGACTGGGATAAAATAGTAAAAAAAATGTTAAAAATATACGAAGGAATGAATGAATGAAAAGTAAACCTGTACTGCTCACAAAAATATGGGGTTACGTCACAATGAAATCTCCCCTAAATAAATATCCCACCATTTTCGTCCCTTTACATGAATGAATCCTGATCGTTTTCAGTTTTAAACCTTCAATACAGTACTTTTTTTTTTTTTTTTTAAGCGCCATCCTTTCGATTTAAATGCATTCCTAAAATGTCCCAGACGAGAGCAAGTGTCCATTACGGTTATGATCAGATATTAAATATTGTTTGTTGATTTATAATAATTTAAAATTTGAAAATAAATTCACCAACAGCGCTAGTACAAGAAACAAATGTATTCAAAATGACAAACTACAAAAACCCAAACGAAGCAAAAAATGGAAACGTTATGAAAATGAGGACGAATTATTTTCTTTTTTTGACGCATTTTCACGGTTTCTTGAGGTCTGAGATTGTAAAGCATGCGGTAGAACACGACGCATGAAGTTTTAGGACAAGACGTTTGTACGGTGCTGTAGATTTATCCTTATTTCGTAATATCTTTGTTTAATAATAAAGCGGAGCAGCCGTCTGATCATCTCCTGCTCCGTCCGGGAAACTGGAAAGGGATTCCGGCTTACCTGTTAGTTCGGAAAGCTAATATAAAGATAACGCAGAGGCTGCTGTTGATTTAAAGAGCAATCAGAACACCAGTGAAAGGCATTTCCACTCCAGGTTGAGTGGAATGATGAGCCTCATTCATCTGATCTGTTCACTCCAGGTTTCTAAGAAACATTGGGGGGGGGGGGGGGGATGGGTTTCGGGTTCGATCATGACCTTGGCTCCTGACCGCCCTTACTATTTTACCACAGGTCACCTGATGGGGAAGAAAAGTCTGGACGATCAGCTGAACACCGATGAGCGCGAGGACCAAAGTCATGAGGGATATTTATTCCGAGCCGAACCAGGCAGGGACGCGCCGTCGTCCAGACTCCTGAGGGAACTCGTCACGGCTCTGACCGGACCTGGAAGGGAACGATTTCAGCAGATCGTGCAGAGGCGGCGGCGGCTTTGGGATGAACAGCTTGCAAGAGGGAGCGAAATCAGCCAGGTGTGCGACTGATCCCTTCTTAATTACGTAAAGATTAACGCGTGGAACAAGGCGCGAACGTTTGCTATTTGCACAGGTGCGAGAACGTGCGAGGGCTACGCAAATCCAGAGTGATAAAGTAATATACGGAAAGAGTAAGAAGTACCAGTGACTGGGAAAGAAACGACGGCAGTACACAGTCCATATTTATCAATCAGAAAGGCCTGATCCCACAGAAAACTAATCTATTGATATTAATATTCATTCAACACTATTGATTAAAGTTTAGAAACCGTTTTGTCCTGGTGAGAGACACGGTAGAGGCTGACATTTTTTCAGGAATCCCACGGGTCACATGATGGGACTCAACTATTACTCACGTGATTGGGACGGTACAGGATAAAATTTAAAAAAAAGTTAACGGGAGCAGGCGGGAGCGGGAACCAATAAATAAGACAAAAGATAAGAATAGAATAGACGCCGCCATTTTGTCGTTTTTTCTTTTAAGAAACCTACAGTAACGCAATTCTAAAGAACTACACGGCCCAGAAGCCCACGGTGCTTCCCCGCCGGAATTCATAAAACAGCAGCAATGGAGGGAGGAAACACAAGGGCTGCGTCTGAAATCGCACACTTTGTATTCGGACGCACTACATGCT
>JAUZST010052595.1:0-24534 GCA_034779995.1 Parotocinclus haroldoi | reverse complement strand
GTGTGTGTGTGTGTGTTTGTTTGTGTGTGTGTGTGTGTGTGTGTGTGTGTGTGTGTGTGTGTGTGTGTGTGTGTGTGAGAGAGAGAAAGAGAGAGAAAGAAAGAGTGAGAGAGAAAGAGTGAGAGAGAAAGAGAAAGAGAAAGAGAGAGAGAAAGAGAGAGAGAGAGAGAGAGAGAGAGAGAGAGAGAGAGAGAGAGAGAGAGAGTAGGTGTTGCTCTCTCTGTACGTGTGGGTGGAGTCTGTTTCCTGTCATTGTGTTGCTCCGCTCTGCTCTGCGCTCTCGCTGCTCCGCTGTGGCTTCGGTTTTCTGGAGCGCACACGAGCGGACCTTCACCTTCTCCCAGACCCTCAAACAGACCGACTTTCAGACTCTCTATCTCTCATCTAACCCCCAGCCGTTCTCTCCTTGATTTGGGGCCTCTTTCAAGATGACAGAGACAAAGAATGGTCGACATGGAAAGCTGGTACGTTCAGTCTGCCTTTAGCATTTTCTCTGGCGTTTGTTCATAGGAAAACTGCTTGCGCTACTGATTAACGCTTTCCTTCGTTGTTATTGGGTAGACGTGCACACGTTTGTATGTGTTGTGTTCCTTTAAGTTTCTACTCTGCAGTTCAACACGAATTTATTTAAAACGTATAAACAGACGGGGTGTCATTCGATCAGAAACTAATATTAATTGCACACTTGTGACAGCGTCAGATTGTTACCTCACATTTCCTAAGAAGCCACGCTCTGGATGAACTCGTTTTCCACACCGTTATATATATTATTATTAAATATTTTACTTGTTTGGCAAATAAGCGGACTTATTCCGATTATATCGTTCCTACAATTGGTTCTGTGAGGTTAATAGTAATAATACATTCGCACTGACGTTTAGTATTAGTGTTAATGTCTAAAACTGGTTTAGTTGTAGATCAGGTGCTGTATTGTGCTCGGGTTCAATAACAGATGAGAAAATAAAGTTTTAGCCCTTTATAAACTATTAAGCATATAAACAAAGGAGAAAAGTCCACTCTAGCTGAAGTTAGTCCGTTGGTCCTGTGTGGAAACTCTAAAGGTCTGTAGAAGCCTACAGCAGAAGCTTTATTAAGAACCATTTTAGAAAACTCATCAAAAAAGTAGAGCTTGCCAGAAGTGCGAGAACTTAAAAAGAACCCTATCGAAATCGCAAGAACCATTTTGATATGCGAAGAACCTTTTATAGAAGGTTCTTTGGGCAGAAACATTTCTTAGTAGAACCATTAACCATTCAGCGAGTCTGTTCAGCCAGCGTCAAACTGTTACTTTAGACTGATGCGCTGAACCAACTTGTTTTTGACCCAGTTACAGATGGTTGACATGCGTAGCAAAGAAACGGAATAGACCAAGCTGTGTTTAATTTCTAGTGCAGTGAGTCAGGGTAAATAATGTTTTGGATGTCCGGGACAAAGCTTTTGTACTGACATTGAACATGGTATTTCCATATAAACATGAGCACGAAACCTCAGATGAACTTCTTTAAATGCAAAGCGAAACCAATCAAAGCATTTTATTGCTGCTTATTCAGGTCAGGATCATAGGCAGAGGTACAACCTGGATATGATGCCAGTTCATCACAGGGGAACCCCAGTCTCAGGTTCATAATAAAAACAATTCTGAACTGACCTAAATGTTCATCGTTTCCAAAGCAAATTCAACCCCTGTAACTGCGCTCATGCCATAAAAGAGAAGATTAGTGAAACGGGTGTTTAATATCGAAGGCACTTGTGTCATATTGGTGTCTTGGTGCATTTAGTCCTTTTTTGGAGCCTTTTAAAGCTTATCAAAATTTCTAGTATCATACACAGGGTTTCATGAAGAAACTGGGGCTGTTTTAGAGTACGCTTTAGGAAGTTGTAGAACCAATCTAGACAAAAAGTATATGGAAGAGAAATAACCTGTATGTCTTTCAGAGGGTTCTTTGACTGAAACTGTCTGAAAGGGTAATATAAACCCTATTAGGATTTATGAGAGGTACAGTGGGGCAAATAAGTATTTGTTACACTGCTGATTGTGCAAGCTTTCCCAGTGACTTTTAGACAGAACCTAAAGAAAAATCCACAAACTCAAATTGTTTGATTTTTAAAGAATTCATTTTAAGTTAAAATGCGTTTTGAAACAATCATACGTTTTTGATACAATAGAAAAACAACTTAATATTTGGTACAGAACCTTTTGTTTGCAATTACAGAGGTCAGACGTTTCCTGTAGTTCTTGACCAAGCTTGCACACACTGCAGCAGGGATTTTGGCCCACTCCTCCATACAGTTCTTCTTCAGATCTTTCAGGTTTCGGGACTCTTGCTGGGCAACGTTGGGTTTCAGCTCCCTCCAAAGATTTTCTATTGGATTCAAGTCTGGAGACTGTTTAGATGACTCCAGGACCTTGAAATGCTTCTTACTGAGTCACTTCTTAGTTACCCTGACTGTGTGTTTCGGCTCACTGTCATGCTGGAAGAACCACCAATGACCCGTCTTCAGGAGGAGGTTGTTGGCCAGAATCTCATGATACATGACCCCATCCATCATTTTTTCAATACAGTGCAGTCGCCATGTCGCCTTTGCAGAAAAGCACCCCTAATGTATGAAGTTTCCACCCCCATGCAAGTATAGGGATGGACTTTAGGCCTAGTTTTGAAATTAAAAGTGTACACTAATGGGAAAAGAAAGGTTCAAACTCACAATTGCTAAAGCAGTGTTTGTTACAGGTTGTTGTGATGGCTTTAAACAGCTGATGAGTAGTTGAAACATGTTTCCTGCTTAGTAGACTATAATGTGAGAACAAGTATTCTCTAAAGACTTCAAATCTGGACTCAGGACAACATGATGTGGACGGTGGCAGGCTGCCAACTAATGACTAATCTTTTAAGAAAAAATAAACCTAGACAACAAATTTTGGAAGATCTTCAGCACTCAGCAGTGTGTTAGTTTGTGTTTTGTATCAAACATTTAACTCTTTTCATTATTTGATCTTTGTGTACAAGAAGAGTGAGTAAATTCCCAGCAGTTCCCTCCTGCTCCTTACTTTAATAAGCAGTGACAAGCAAATGGTGGCACAGTTATCAGGAGTGCATTTGCTTAGTTTTTTAGTTCTTCTAATTTTCAAACCAGTGGTATGTGTGGTATGTTGTCACAACCATTGGCAACCTAATTGGTTGCGCTTTTAGGTTTTTTCCTTTCTTGCCAGTTTTTATACATGTAAATGCCATTAAATGCCACCCTTTTTCTAAGCATTTTTGTTTTTTTTCTCTTCATGGTCCTCAGAGTGCCATTACACTTCCCATCTCCCAACATCTCGTCCATTTAAATAGTGCAGTAACTTGAGTTGTAGACGCAGGAATGTCTTTTATTGGGTAAAAATATTAGAAAATATGCTATTAGCAATAGAAATAAATGTATTATTTTTTTCAAAGCGAGGCATCATCTGCCTGAAGTCATGGAAATGTGCTCCCAGATGGGACTAAAATGATCAGAGCAGTGCTGTGCTGGGCGAAAAACAGTAGGTAATTCTGCCTGTAATTTTCTCTGGGGAGGAAGGTAAAAAAAAAACCCAGACATGGTATATCTGGACAGAAATAAAATCACCTAGTAGCTCCAAGTACAGGAAATTACCCCAGGACTTTATGTAATTTTAGTATTGTCTGGGTAGGGCTTGGGCTCACAAGATCTTGGGGTGACAGGCAAGCTTTTTCAAGTTTTATGTTATCTAGTCTTGTTTTGTCATGCTTTGTCAGATTGTTGATTTCGGTAAAGGAAATGCAAGCCACCCTTGGGTTTGGATTTATCAGTGTGATTCATTTCCAAACACTTCCATTTCGACCTTTTTCTTTTACATGATCAGAAAGGAGCCTAAACAAGATACCATGTTTGCCTTCTTGTTTTGACTCAGTGTGGCAGCCCTGTGCTTTGATGCCATGAATCCATTAGCATTACCTTCAGCCCACAGCGTCCATTATCCCAAAGCAAGTATTGATTTGAAAGGCTCAGTTTGTATATCTGCTTTAATCATGAAACAGTTATTGACATTTTGATATATTTCATCGTATATTCCATCACGAAAGCATTTAAATGCAGCTCCAAATTAAAAATGAAGAGGCCACTACAAAATGATCCGTTTTTCTGGTTTTACCATTTGTACGTAGTTTGTGTGTTTGAGCGAAATGAAACCTTTTTTTTGTTCTGTAAATCATTTCCAAATGACAAAGTATTTATTTACAGCAATGACACTGGCTTTTATTCCCAGTAAATTACACCCGCTAAAGAATATGCAGCATTTCCAGACCTCTTAATAATACAAATAAAACAAGAAAAACACATTTTATTCTTTAAAAAAAATTAAAACACCATTGATATTAGAGCTCTGGAAAGATTAGAAATTTATATTAAAATTACAGCGTTCATGTATTTAGTACTTTTGTTCTTTTGTAAAGAAGATTTGGTTGAGGAGATCGCCGAATTATGTATCTCATTACGTAGCTTGAGGTGTGTCTGTCTTAAAATTCATCAGGTACTGGAATGGAATTAATGCCGTTTGTGTAGATATGTTGATCTTAGAAAGAAAACCTGCTGTGGTCTAGGTTTCTTCTGGAGCTGTAGCGTCAGCATGGTTCTTGTTTTGGAAGCTGGTTTAGTGCTTGGTAATAGGGTTGATTTCTTGCCACATCCACAATAGTCCGTTCTGGCACTGTGTTGAAAATTGTAATTTGCCAGCTGTCACTTTCAGAACAGGATTGATCTGAAAAAGTTCCTTTGGTCCTTGGTCACAGCCATAAGACTTGTCAACTCATATAATTAACAGTTCTGGTCACTTTTGTATTTATGGCTGGAAGCATTGGCCAGCTTCTTACAGACGCATGAGCACACTGGGCATAAGATCCTCTCACTGGATGCGAGTTCTCTCATGCCCCTGCATCTTTATTTTCAATTCAGCTGGGCAGAACGCAGGAAATTAGAGGAAAGGGGCATAGCCTTCCATTCCGTTCCGTACTTGCATTCTTTTCACTCTTTGTAGGATGAGACAAGCTCTCTGGACTGTCTGATGTGAGCCATAACTGGCTTACACAACCAAATAAAGAAAAAATTAGGTAGTGCCAGACCAGACTAGTCCATGTAATTTTATTAATCTGTCTGCAGTTTTTGATGATTTGTAGTATGGATAAGACATTATGGACCGTTGTGTATTGTGTACACAATGTGGTGGCCTAGTGGTTAAGGTTATGGACCAGAAGGTTCCGGGTTCAAACCCTACATCTGCCAAGCTGCCACAGTTGGGTCGCTGAACAAGGCCCTTAACCCACAATTGCTTGGATTGTAACTGTATGGATTGTAAGTCGCTGTGGATAAGGGCGTCTGCTAAATGCCGTAAATGTAAATGTGTAATGAATTGGTCGCCGTTGTTGTTAGTGTGTCAATTTTGATTGTACTAACCAGGAAAATCTTCTATTAAACCAGACCAGCAGAGTAGTGAGGTTTTAATTCATGTCATTGATTCATGTGTATTCTCACATGCTTTGCTGCAATTTGAGCGGAACAGCTTGCCTCCGCACATGACCCGATACGCAACAGTACTCCTAGTATTCCTTGTAATTAGGACCATTGTAATAACAAACGGGAATTTCATGAAAACTGCTATCCTTCAGGGCATTTCTGTGCAAAATTAGATACAATCTTGGGATACAGGTGTTTAGTCTGGAAAATAAGATCTGTTATACAGTGAGGTGATGACAGAATGGTATGTTTACATTGCTCATCGTCTTACTATACCACGTGTCTATTTAAAGACTTTGAATCATCTAGACGTCCTGCATTATAGGCTAAGTAAAACTAATTCCATTGCCATCTCTAATACATGGCTTTTCTTTCTCGCCCACATACCAGGTGTGATCATGTCCTTTATTTGCCTGAACTTTTACTCACTATTTCCTGAGAAGCTATCTGAAATCACGTCCCAAACGAGCATGTAATGGTGTAGTCACAAATCTTTTTTTGTCGCGTCTTTAAACTAGTTATGGGCTGTTTTCAGTTTTGATCCGATTCCAGTACACAGCTGCCGATACCGATACAGATTGTGCTCTTACTTTAATAATATTTTTGGTTGGTTATGAAGCTGAACTAGATCACACATCAAGAAACACACACAAATACACATATTTGTACCTGGGCTCTATGAGACTGTAAAATCTGACATTTACTACTTCAAAAAGGGGTTTGTCATCAAGTACAATGAATATCTTTTCTGTCATCCCTACAGCGTTTGGGTTGTCTGATGGAAGTTTTAATGGAAAACATCCGTCAGAGTCTCTTGCCTGATGGTCTCTTCTGGTCTTGTAGCTAGCACAGACTTTTGGTACAATTTCTCATGAAACCTCCGCAGCTGCTCCCCGGATTACTAGCTCTAAATTGCTTCCGTCCCAACATTTTTTGTTACAGTGCTAAAATGCAGGAACGGATGTTATTTAACACATATTTAATAAGTTGACCAGACCAAAGATTCATCTGTGGTTCATAAGTGTATGCAATTAAATAAAAGTCAAAGTAAATATACTGAACAGCATAATTTTCATACTGCTTAATTTTTTTCTGTTTTGGAATTGTATGACACGACCATACTTTTATCACTCACATTACAAGTAGCTATCTTGCTATTGAAAAATCGTAATCAAACCAAAACTAAACGAACCTAAAATATTGCCAGACTCGCTTCGGCCTTGCTTGACAGAGACTCGCTTCTGCCTTGCTTGACCGGGACTCAACTCTGACTCATTTAACAAAGACACGACTCAGACCTGCTTAACAGGGTCTTTGCCCAGAATGTGCACTGACATTCCTCTCAAACTTGCAGACTCTAGACTCTAGAGCAGCTGCTATGGAAGCTGGATAGCATGCTTGCTCTACAAACTACTGGCTAAACAGTTGTTTTAGGTTGTTTTGACTTTTTTTTTTCTTTAATCATTGCATGTAGCACTTCAGTTCTATCTTTCATATCTTTTTATCTCTAACAATTTTTAAAGCTGTGTTGAACCTGACATTTTTAGTAGAGTTCCTGGTGTACAAACCAAATATATGGAACATGCACTGCCAATAATTTTTTTTGTGTACGACGTATATTGATAATAAACTAAAATTATCTACAAAAAACAGTAGACTTGGTTTTTAGACTTTAGTCTCTCACACTAAAGCAAATCAAGACCGCACTCAACTCAACTCAAAAGACCGCAAAACTTGCACACCACAGATTTGAGATTTAGCTCAGACTCACTTGAAGTTACTTGTGAACAGAGAGACACTGGTGTTAATATACTGGTGATACTCGGCCAGCAATAGCAACAATTAGCAGGAAGTGAGCTCTAATAAAGGACACAATGTTTAGCAGAGCCACCAGCCTCTGGAAATATTCTTTCATGGCCAGACTCAACACATGCTACCCCAGCAGGAAATGACCTTCATCTGTGGAAACTTCAGCAGCTACTTCCATTAGCCTTGCGGATGTGACAGTGGCATCCTTAAAACCGCAGGGGCCAAACTCACACCCCATTGGCCAGGATATGCTCTGCTTCTACTTTTGTATTTCACAAAAACAATACCGAAATGGCCAGTGACATTATTAGCAGAATATAATCATTGGCTCTAATTTGAAATCACTAATTCTATCAGCTGTGCAGTCAGTCAAGCTAAAACGCAATCTATGTCACATTTAACACTGCACTGCCAATGGAAACTGTGTAAGATGTCCCTGCTTTAAACTTGGCACAAGGCCTGTACAGCCTTCAATTCTTTGCATTTCAAAAGAAGTTCAAAAATCATATGCGCCAACAGAAAGGCATTTACGGAATATGTAAGGTGTCAGTACTATATTTGGCTCTTTAAGAGCCATATACCAAGGTCTAATTATCCTGTTTTTGTTAGGGTTCCTACCTTCCCCCCGGAGCGTTCAGCCGTCCTCACCGGTCGCCGTTACAGAGCTATCGGTGAGGCGGTCTTTTATCCACTATCTTGATTATGCCCTGGTCCCAAACAGCTGCCTCATGTCCATAAAGGTGGAGTTTTCAGCGCTGTTCGGGGTCGGGTCATCATCATCGCGTCGGTATTCCATCTCCGGCCGGTTCGCGCGTCTGACCACCTGTGCCCTTGCGCCCAGCCGCGTCCCAAGAGATAGTGGTAAAGTTCCGGGGGCTTTTAGTGCCGATGGACCTGTACGGGCGGGTAACCCCCAAGGTAAAGTTAGTTAGGGGCACTTTGAGGGCGCTCCTCATTCTAGCCTCACTCCAGCCGGGTATTCGCCCTTAATAGGACGTGTCCTGGTCTGGTTTCTTCCCTTTCGAGCTCGCGCTCGCCCTCTGGCATCTGTGGTGTGCACGTTTGACTTCGGTCTTGATTTGCTTTAGTGTGAGAGGCTAAAGTCTAAAAACCAAGTCTACTGTTTTTTGTAGATAACTTTAGTTTATTGTCAATATATATCAGACACACAAACAATTGGGGGAAATATCCCCTAATTCCCCTAATTCTTATGCGTTTGCGCTTTTCGCGAATCCGAGTTAATTCTCGTACTCTGGCGCTTTGCACCTTTTGTGTGTTAGTCGCTACAAGCGCGCCCTCGAACTTATATGCTCGCCCTTTTGGCGCTTTTGCCACTTCCACGTTTTCTTCGCTCACCTCGCGCTGTGTGCGCATTTGAGCTCTCGCTCGCCCTCTGGCGCTTTGGCGTCCTCTTGTACTCTTAAGAGCAGCCACCCGGTATCGCGTTACATGAATGCGCGCTCCGGCGCTTTGCACCCTGAGTACGTCTTTAGTCGGCCCCAACCAAAGATAAGCAAGATTATACAACAGTTAATTGTACAATCAGATTGCTTGATAAAATGGATGATACATTCACGCCACTCTGCACACCTGAGCAATATCGGTACCTGACATCTACGTGGGAATTATCTGTACTTTACTTATATCTGGGAATTATCTTTACCTGCCTGCTACCTGGGAATTATTGTTACCTGGCCCCTGCCTGGGCATTATCAGTATCTGGCCCCTGCCTGGGCATTATCGGTACCTGATCCCTGCCTGGGCATTATCGGTACCTGATCCCTGCCTGGGCATTATCGGTACCTGGCCCCTGCCTGGGCATTATCGGTACCTGGCCCCTGCCTGGGCATTATCAGTATCTGGCCCCTGCCTGGGCATTATCAGTATCTGGCCCCTGTCTGGGCATTATCGGTACCTGGCCCCTGCCTGGGCATTATCGGTACTTACCATTATTGGTACTTGACCCATATTTCTATATCTACATGGTTATTAGGGACCCCTGGCCATTACCCCTCCATTTCTCGTTCACAGTAAAAGTCACAGTTCTAGTAGTGTAACATCATACAGCTCTGTACAGTATATTTGAGTATTTTTGAGTCAGTGTATGGCTTTTTGTTTCCTATTCAAATTAATTATAATTTTTAAGACCTAGGCTGGCAATGTGAATGGCTGTCAACAGATGGATGTCAAATAGCACATAACCTGTAATTTGCAGTTTTAAGTCCAAGCACTAAAGTTTCCTAATTATCCACACGTGTTTTGTGACTCGGCAGTGGTCCATTAGTATTCACTGAAATGTGTCAACTTTAAGGTAAAATCTATACGGCATGGTATGTATATCTAATCTTTTATTTGCAAACCCCTAATAGTTCGTACTGCAGTGTTTTTCACTTTAATCCAATACAGTAACTAGCTTCAGTGGGATTGGTCTGTCCAGTCATTAGAATTCAAGATTAAAGAGCTCATTTGCCCTGGCTGTTTTAGCAGCGAGGGAGTTTCATGAATCATGAATGAGCATCCCCTCTACAAGCTGATAATTAATTTCAGGAACACAGACACAATAGAGCTCAGCAATAGGTCTTGCTGAGTCAAGCTCCCACTTGTTTTCTTACTCTACCCAGGGACTCGAACCCAGGGCATACTAGTATTGCCACAAGAGCCCCGATTTGTGCACTGGTTTGAAGACTTTCTCTAAACACTCATCATGTTTACTGTTTTAGCAGAGACATATGGGGTATTTTAGGACTTCATTCACTATTCATGCCTGAGCTGCCTTAATGTGCCTAAGAGGAAACACTTGGTAAATGGTAGCAGGCTGCGGTAATAAAGCTACGAAGTCACCCGTGAACACTGGCAACATGACACTGCTATACTTCCACTGCGCTTATGCTTAGGAGCACCATAATGTGTCCCTGGGAAGCTTTCATACTGGGCCACTTTTCAGTACAGAGCCCTGCTAAGTAGAAACGGCTATTTGCACACAGTGTGTATTGTGGAAAAGTAAGGTTTAATTGGATTTTTCTTCTGAATAGATTTTCTTGTATGTCAGAAATTGACACGGTACCTATCAATACCCAGCAAGCCAATACTAGATGTATGCTCCAGTAAGTGAATTCTGTGCCACTAAAACTGTCATTGGGATCATTAAGGAAAATAACTGACTCTTGTAGCACCTTTCTACCAACAACTCACCAGTGCTATTTGTTTATGTGCTGGTACTTAAAGTGGAGTCCTGTTGATATAGCATATTCATAGTTGTGTGTTAGCTTTGAATGTCTGATGTATATACCCACTACAGGAATTGGAAACTCTATCTTGATGCCATTGCATGTAACAATCCACTACTCTTGGCATGGTGGATCGGCCTCACTGAAAAAGGGTCTGGGTTTTTTCTGTGTTGAGTCCTCCCCGCGTCTGCATGGGTTTACTCTGGGTCCTCCAGTATTCTCCCACAATCCAAAACCTGCGTGTTAGGTTAATAGATTATTTTAAATTGGCATTGACTAGTGTATATGTGACTTGTCTTGATGTTACCTTGTGTATGGATGTAGCCTCTTGTGTGTCGCTGAATTGGCCATTGATGCTGATAGAAATTTTAAATAAACCAAATAAACAAACAAACTCTTAGCACGGGTAACAATCGAGGGATCGGGGGATCATTTGCACTCTAAAATGTTCATCAACCTACTTTATTGATAGAATATATGGGTTAGGGTTAGAGAAATTTGTTGATTTGTTGTATTGAAGGCATCATATGTTGCTTTAAGAACTCAATTTGCATTAATGCTGCCATCGCAGGAGTGTAAATAAATTTGTTAAGGACACTGACACAACCCCAAACTGCCTTTTGGACTTATTATTATTATAGCTAATAACTGTCTGGACTCAAATCAGTTGATTTTAGAATTGAACAACAATGGGTACCTTATTTATTAGCTTGATTTAATTGTAATAACAATAAATATGGGTACTTGAGTATTGCAAGAGTCAATATGCTAGCCTTTGTGCGACATGCAGCGTGTTAACATGTTTGTGATGGAATCTGCTGTTGCACAGAAATAAGAAATATTAAATTGAACCACAGTCTGGTTCTTAAAAAAGGTTCGAAGGTTCCCTGAATGAGGATTGGAACCGACGCCAAGTTAGAGGGAAAATGATATCACAGGGTCACTGACCTTAAAAATGGTACATCATGCTTAGTCTCAGTTGAGTCATTATTGCCCCTGCAGTTTACAGCCCACTTTCCGCAACACGAAGTAAACCCTGTCCTGCCCATCTGTTTATTTTCTTTCAGCTTTGCATCTATGGAGATCACAACGCCTAGCTCCCCAGTCCTGCAGGTGTGACTAAGCTTGATATGGTCTTACAGTAACTTAGTTATTTACATGATTGTTATTGAGCCACTGAGTTGTACAGAAAATCAATTCAAATGCATGTCAGTATATGCAGTAATATCTGTAAATACCGAAAACCCCAAATAACAAAAACTTGGGACGCTATGTAAAATGCAACAAATAATGTATTATTACCCGAAATAAAAAAACTGACCTTTGTGGAATTTCAGAGAGTATGAACCCAAGCTATGTCATGTTTTGTCTGGTCACGGTACACCCATTCTTGCAGGTTTTTTGACCTGCAGCATATTTCAATGCAAGTTAGGACAGTTCACTCTCACAACACCTTACAGATGTTTTGGCTCAAGAATACCAAGTGATTTAGTGTATCAGGTGTTATTTTTGTCCCAATCGAGAAGGCTTAAGGTATGCAACAGTAGGGGGTTGTCATTGTCGCGTTTGTCGTTTCCAAATCCTCCCCACATTCTCTATTGGTGACAGGTCAGGAATGCAGGCAGGCCAGTCCTGTACCGTACCCTCCAATTCCACAGCCATGCCTTTGTAATGTATGCAGCATTTGGATTTGTACTGTCTTGTTGAAAAAAGCATGGGCATCCCTAGCAGCATATGCTAATTTTAAATCTCAATGTACTTTTCTGCATTAATGCTGCCATCAGATTGTGTAAATTATCTTTACTATGGGTACTGACACAGCCCTTACTTTCTCTTTTGTCCAGTGCAATTTTTTTTCAGATTAGGGTCTGTACTGATATTTCATTAAAAACCCTACAGTTTTCATGAAAATGAACACCCCTTTGGTCACATGACCCAGCCGCCATCTCAAGTAGCACTGAGACTCGAGCACGCACCCCAGATAGCAACGAAGTAATCCAAAGAATACACGCAAGAACTGGAAACTGTCTAGAGCGCAAGAACCTGACATTATAGCATCTGTAAACCCGTTGCAGTGTTTAGGTGCCAAAACCCTATGCCTTGAAATTCATGGCCTGCTAACCCTACTGGACATTGTGTTCCAGTAACCCAAAACGCAACGCTGTACCGGACAGACAATCGCCCTTCTGGTTCAGTTATCTCAACACCAGTAGGTGTCTAGTCTCAGTGCTCCTGAGACTTGTGGTGTCACCTCATTATATAAAATCACACACAAAGGTGGTTAAGGGAGGGTTATCGGGTGCCATTTAGTTTCAGATCTCGGTGTGTGTTCACCGGATTACCTTGATATTGGCAGTGGCGGGTGTCCAAATGCTGAGTCTGCAGTCACAAGATGTAAACTAGGGTTGCGTCCACATTGCACATAGTTACTAGTTTGATCTGACTTTTGCTCTCCGTCTCAGTTTTATCTGTTGAGAAATAGAACGCATTGTTTTTATCTTACCCTGTGATGTTTGCCTTAAGTAATGTCACAGTGCTGAACCGTTTCTCTTTGTGTGAAACATCATTCAGCTCTGTTCAAGCATTTTAGATACCTACAGATGGAGTAATGAAGTTGAGTTTAATTGCTTTCTTCTGCATCAGTTGGTGCCCCTGGTCAAATTTCATGTTTTGTTAATTTTCGAACTTAATAGGAAACATTTCTGCAGGGAGTAAACTTAAGTAAAACATTTTTCTGCAAATGAAAAGGAACCAACTCCAATTAAACTCCTTCAGGCCGGCAGAAATTCTGGACACCTATCCGTTTGTTGTGGAACCTCCAGTGAAATGTGTGCATGTCATGAATGTCAGATGTTTCAGCGCATCCATCCAGCAGCTGTTGGTTTGACACTCGGTTTATTCTTCAGCATCTGTTCCAGACTTTGGCTCTAGGCTGACGCAGGTGGTGGGTTTAATTGGCCGTTCTGCTGTAGAGGTAGAGGCAGCCAAAAGGTCGTACATTTCTAGCAGGGACGGATGCTTTTTGCTCGGGCTGTTAGGAGCCAGCTGCCTGTGTTTCCCATGATCTCACCTGCAAGTGGGGCTCATCACAACTGCAGTCCATCATAGTCCTCGGGCCTGTTTCTCTCCAGCTGATTAAAAAAAGAAGGGTGCAGGCAGGGAGGGTACTGCTAAGCATGATTTATTTTGACATGTATGTATTCATACACACCCTCTTTGAAGTAGGCATGCACATTCATGTAGTGACAGGATTATATTGCGCTTTGCATTCTGAGGGTTTTTACAGAACAGTCACAGCAGGCTAGAGCTGCATGACAAAGACTAAAACCAGCGCTTGTCCCTCGTCTCATTATTCCTTAGTGTCTCTTTTAAACACAGTATATATCTGGATTTATATAAACACAACATCTCAGTATTATAACAGCTTCTGATTTAATGTAACACTAAATGAGAACAATCATCTTAAAGGACAGAATTAAAATGAAAATCGTTTTAGTTAGTTGATATATGTCGCGTTGTGCTGTTGCCGTTATTTGTGTGGTTGCCAGGGTGTTTACATAGCGTGCACAGAAAAAAAGTGGCCATTAAATGATTATTGAATATTGAGTCCGTAATAAACTCGGATCGTAGAGCTAATAGTATTCATTAATGAGCAGGGTGTTTACATAGATTTCTGGCTTGCACAAATGTGACAGAACTGAAAGTTGTTTGAAAGTATTGTGATGAGATTATCATGGCTAGATACTGGTAAAACACGGTTACGTCATTGATAACTTATGCAGTTGTGTACTTCTGTGTTTGTTTCATCTGTGTGTGTGTGTGTGTATGCACTGTGCAGAAATCTTAAACCACCATTAGATTGTTACGGAACTGGAGGGAGGACCCAAAGATGCGGGATGGGGGAACGAACAACGTCAAAAGCATGAGGGGTAACACAAATGGTGGAGCAAAAGGCTCGCCAGAGTACAGAAAATAAAAGGGAAAACGCACTACCAGGGGATGTCCCGAAAGGGGCAATCTCCTGGCAAGTTTGTTGGCCATCCGACCGGGTGGGCCGCTGAGTCGTTGGGGATGCGAGCATGAGCTCGTACATGCTAACAGCGCGGGAAGAAGTGGCGTTGGGCCGCGTCCCAAATCGAGGGAGGCTAAACGGTCCCAAAGCGGCAGGGGGCGAGCATTTGCTCGAGCGGGAAGGCTCGAGAAGAAGCCGCGTCGGGGCGCGTCCCAAATGGAGCTGACAACCGAGCGGAGTGACGCTAAGCGGCGTGCGAGAGAGAGGCAAAGCCTCGGGGAACCCGGATATGTCCCTAACAGGCTAGGTTACCTCGAGGGTTTCCCCCCTACACATCCGTCGGCAATAGAAGCCCCAGGATGTCACCGTCTAAGCATGATAAATTGGCCAGTCTCTAAATCGCTGTCTTGCAGTGCAAGCAGACGGTAGAGCCGAGCATACTGTGACGACGTGGCAACTGAGGCTGGTGCTTAAATAACCGGAGCCTCAGGTGTTTGTCGTCACGCCATCAATCAGGTGCTGCATATAAACCGGCTCACCGATTGCTCTGTAACGACAGTCAGTGAGGACGGTGGCTCTCCTAACAAATACATTTTATTTTTATAGCACTTTTCAGGATACTCAGATGCTTTACATCAAAACACTTTGATAGGTACACCTATTTGCTTCTACAAATACTGGCCATTTTATCAGTTCCACTTTCCAGGTAGGAGCACTTAAAAGTTTTACAATTATAGAGTGTAATCTGTTTCTGTAGATACTTTGTATGGTGGTGGTGTGTTAGTGTGGATTTAGATGGTATGATTGGCTCAGACACAGCAGTAATTTTCAACTCTTTAACTTTTTGAAACACTTTTAACTCACTGTGCCCTCATCTTTTGTTGTAAATTTTGTGTTACTAATCCTCTAATCCTATATTCGTACTCACAGGATGCAGTCTACATGATGCTGGAGGTTGGAGATGTTTGGTCTTCAGACTATTTTCAGTCCTGCGTGGCACTGAGGTATTAAAGAAGTCCTGCAGCAAGTTTGTGCTTGGACCACTCATACCAGAACGCCACACAACAACTTCACTTCAGTGCTCAGAATGGTCCACCACCCAAACAGTACTATCTATGGTGGTCCTGTGGAGGTCCTGACCTGACTATGTAGAGACTACAGGTTGTAATTATTGACCTAGAAAGTTTTTCTACATCATGAGTGGAACAGATAATATGGAAAATGAGTGTAGAAACAAAGAGGTGATTACAAAAATTAAGGTATATTTCATTATGGGAACTTTCAAAATGAAATATCCTCTAATTTTTATGAGCAGTATAGTAAGTAACTGAACTCAAATAAAGTATGGTCTACTAATAAAACGCAGGATTACATATTATGTGAGTATGTTCTACTATCTGTAGCATGTTATAAACTAGACTGAAACATTAACAGAATATGATGATCAAAATAAAATGTGCTGCCTAGAAAATGAAATTGGACAGAAGTGAGAACAATCCAAGCTGAATATGATGAAGAGTTAGAATGAGCAGATGAAGGTGATGTTGACTTAATGGTACCTCTTTTCGTTTTCAGTGGCCTGTCATAGCTCTCTGGGAAAATATAGGTGGGACGGTATGGGTTTTCTTCAACAGGCTCTGAATAAGGTGAGTAACACAAAACAGCTGATGATAATGTGTACACACACAGAGTGCAGTGACGCAGTGAAGTCGAAACCAAATCAACACACAACGATCTGCTGAATCATACTTTAAAAAAAAAGCTTTACCTGGGACTTTGTGGATTTGTTTGAACATAGTCTTGTACCAGTCCTTGGACTTTTCTGTGTTCTGCAAGATAATAGTGAATTTTAAGTTTGGTACATGCTGTAATGCATCTTATAACCTTGTCATCACACTACTCAATTTATGTGTTACAGAGTAAAACGAGGGATACACTAAAATAATCTCAAGTTTCACAACCTCAAAAGGCTACAAATCATAAACTATGGAAACTCAAAACCCTTTCCAACTTGCTTTTCTTCTTTAGTCACGTATAGTGTGTACAACCTGCTAGTAATTACAAAAGAAGTGGTGCTTGAAAGTTTGTGAACCCGTAAGTAGATCCTGAGAACCCAACTAAACAAATGAGACAAAGATTTTGTACTTTGGCCATTTATTCACTGATGGAAATGATCCAATATGTCATATCTGTGTGTGATAAAATATTTGAATTTCTGCAACTGGTGCAGTAAAAAATGGAAAGAAACGTTTCGGATAACTGTTGATCATACTTGCACACTGGTTTGAAGGAATTTAGTCAGAACGACTTCAACTGTCTCATGTTTGTGGGTTTCCCCACATGAACTGCTTGCTTCAATTCTTTCCGCAACAGGTCTGTTGGTGTAAGGTCAGGACATTGCAAAACACTGGTCATTTCAAAACAAACTTTATTCTTCTTTTACCAATCTTTGTAGAAGAGCTTGTGTGCTTATGATCTTTCTAATGATGACTACGGAAGGTTCTCTTGAGATTCAGTTGAATGAACAGATGTGCTGACATTTTCCTTTAGAATTTGCTGGTATAATTCAGAACCCATTGCACGATGAATGGTGGCAAGTCATCATGACCCAGATGAAGCAAAACAGATGGGATAAGGTTCTTATGCTGGAAATATCACACTTCATTTAGACCAAAACTTTCTCTTCCTGTCCATAAAATGCTCTTTCAGTCGCCTGTTTACTTGTCCATGTGAATTTTAATTTATTTTATTTTTTTAGAGAGCATTGGCATACCATTGCTGGTCTGTGTTCTCCTGATGACAGACTGAACATTACCCTTAGGTAATATGAGAAAAGAGTTCCTATATGACCAGGCAGACTACACACCTTCCATTTGGGGTGATTTTTGATGGTTGACAACACCTAACGAGTATAATAATGGTCTTGAGTTTACTCCATGCATACACAGTCTGTGCAGTTGTTGGCTGATGGAGTACATGGACTATGGAGTTGGTTTGGTAGACGTTTTCATCCTGATGAGCTTCAACATTTGATATCTGGGGTCCTCGGAAATCTGTTTTGTCCGTGACATGATACACTTTCATAAACATTTTGCGAAGATGAGGCTTTGACAGATCCCTGTTCTTTAAATACAATAAGGCATCCAATCGCATCTGATTGTAACCATAAATATTGGACACCTGACTCAAGTTTTGTCTTCAAATGAACAGCTAATCCTAGAAGTTCACATATTTTAACTCACAGATATGTAATATTGTTTTTTTCTCTCAATAAATAAGTTACCAAGTAGAATATTTTTGTCTTATTTTAACTGGGTTCTCTTTATACACTCCAAAGACTGGCATGGAAATCTGATTACATTTTAGGTTATATATTGCATATGCAAAAATAAAGAAGCATCTAAAGGGTTCACAAATATTCAACACCACTGTATTTAACATTGTACATTAGAAAGTGAAGTGCATTCTTTTCCAGGCTCTCAGCCTCTTTGCACGAGTGCAGACATAATCAAATTTGATTCAAAACATCATTTTAGTGCAGTATTAGTGCTGCAAAAGATAAATATGTGCAGTGGCGTTGTGTTGCAGTATCACTTTCCTTTTATTTCCTTTCAGTTTTATGATTATTAGTGAAACATATGTGTTAAACATGCACTTCTGCTTTCTGGAACCAAGTATTTTTAAATGCTGGGTATTTAGCTAAGTAACAACCAGTTTACCCTGAGGAAACTCGTACAGATATTGAAGATCATGCAAAACTCAGACAGGACAGACAAGAAGTGCACATGGAGTTGGGCAGAACCAAGCCTGCTGTGTTACTGTGAAATTAATTTGTTATGCCTATAGAAAATCACACTGTCAAATTGCACTCTAAAATTCAAGTAAATAAAATCAAACCATGTCCAGTTATATTTACACATCATGATCTTCAACATGATAAATTATTAACACATCATTAATACAATTCCTGGGTTGAATAAGTGACCAGCCCATTTAGAAAGGGCTCTGGGATAACGGAACTAGGTTTAAAGCTTTAAATATCCCTGCACATACTGTTCAGGGCATTATTACATGCAGAATGTGTATGGCACAACCAACACCTCAAGTAAACAGGGTCATCCCTCCATACTGAAGGACTATTGATCAGGTAAGCTGAAGGAATCTGACCTGGGAAGCTAACAAGGGGTCAGTGGCAATTCCGAATGGACCAATACCAATGTATGGGTCCAATATACCAATGTAGTTGTGCAAGGCTTTTAGAGACATATCCAAACCCTGACGGTTGTAATTACGGACTCAACAAGAGATTACATCAGAGTCAAGTCACTTGTGTTGTGTGTATCAATTTGTAATGTATAAGCTTTAAATGCAGTCTGTAAGTTTATGTGCCTGTCCATTGCGTGTAGTACTCATTTGTTTACTCGCCAGTCACTCTTTATTTCTTCACCTGCTGTCTACACTCTTACCCGCACAGGCACTCTGGGCTTGTCCAGTGGGACAGGTGATGGTGGATGTATGGTGATCATCATTTCCCTGCCATCCATCTGTGTTGAGGGGGTTTGAGGGTCTTCAGGAGGTGTAAACTGAGACTGGCTGTGATCAAACAAGCTGCCGTGCTTCACTTCGACGTCTGCAAGGCAACACTGTATGCTATAAGCACATATATATATATATATACATTTACATATATATACATAGCCATCAGCCAAAACCGTAAACCCACCTAGTTTATAACAACGTTTATGTAGGTGTTATTCATCAAAGTCATATCCACATGAATGCCTGGACCCAAAACATGATACTAGCCCCACCTACTTCTTCCCATAGTTCAGTCTGCCATCACATCCAAAGGAAACCATGGCTGATAAAAAATTAACTCACTGGACTGCATAACCTTTTTCTTTACACCAATCACTGGTTCTGAAACTCATGTTCCTGTTGTATACACTCTTGATGGTGGATAACAGTTTGTATGTTAAGCATTTTGCTACAGGACACTATGTGCATACACTGTGCATTTTCCCACATTCCAATGGCTACCAACATTAAACATCTCTGTGACTTGCACCACAGTAGCTCTGATGGGATAGGATTTGTTGTTCTCATGCAACGATGAGCCTTGGTTGCCAACTTCCTGTTACGGGATTCTGGGTTGTGCCTACTCTGACCACTGTCAGTAGGTCTTCACCACTTCTGACTGGGAGCACCCCACAAGCCTTTTTGTTTACGAGATACTGCAATCCAGTTGGCAGGCCATAATGATGGTCTTTACTGACAAATATATCCCACAGCATAATGTGTTGTGGGAATAAGATAATTATCCTTATTTATTATTCCATATCTGTGCAGTTTTAATGTTTTGGTACTCATTTCATTATCATTATTTATACACTCCCCGCTCACTGTTTAGTTGCTAAGTCACTTGGTCACTAACTTGTTTCTAAGCGCCACGTTCTATCCTTTGTGCAAGTTTGCGATCGTTATGACTTACTGGTATCGACCTCGTCTTCCTGTCTCTCGTTTACGCTTTTCGACGACCCTCTGGACGTTATTTTTGCCTCGCCGTGTACCGAATCGTCGACTGTTTAACCATGTTTTTGCCTGCCGTATCCAATAAAGATCCTGCCTGCAACTGTACGCTGCGTGTGTCTCCGCCATTTCCGCTCCGCGTTACATATATACAGTATGAGTATGAAACGAACATTGCTTATTACGGGAAACTACAATAATACAACAATAGACAACGCTCAAAATATTTGGGGATATCTTATTATATGATATTTCATTTTGAAGTATCCCCTTATTTTTGTGAGCAGTGTAACTGAGAATTATTTAATGACGTTTTTCTGTGAACAGACTGGTATCTACCTGTGTTGGGATGAAACAGAACAATGGTTGGGTTTACACTCTTGTTCTGTGTGTGCAATGAGGGTAGACTGGATGATGGATAGAAGTCACTCAGAGTTGTGTTTACAGGACACTCGACCTAAACAGAATATTACATAATTAAATTATGGAATCTCATAAACCTCAGGCTTACAACACAGCATGTGTCGCATAACATGCATGATGCGTTCTGTAAACTTTGAAAACACTATATCAAATATATGTACTTATATACTACAAATGATATAGTACATGTAAGATAATGCCATGTTTCATATACACTTACTTATTTAATATCCTCACTGATCACCACATACTGATTTTCTGTTTTGTTTTATTATTACAAAAGGTAAAATCATAAAATTGTGTGCAAAGCTTTGATTCACTGAGTCCTTCCTCTCTCTCTCTCTCTCTCTCTCTCTCTCTCTCGCTCTCGTTCTGACATACTCACTAACAATTGTGAACCTAGAAACTGACTTTTATGTGACAGCGCAATATACTTCCCCATGATTTCACAATAGGGGCATACTGAAAAGCATTCTGAAGCTGTGAGAAATGAGTCGATTTTACTCCACTTATGGTGCACAACTATCCTGCCGTCCACACACGGTTCTGAAGTTCTAAGACCTGTTTAGAAACATTATATCAGTCCAGATCAGGAGCACAGGGTCAGCCTTACATCACTTACCATTTAGTAAAGCCTTCTGCACCAAAGGATACACGGTTATTTGTGCCATAACAACTGCTGCCCTAAAACAGCTAATATACTGTATCTGGTAAGGTAATATATGGGTTAAGTAGCCTAATAATCTAACATAAGGATAATAATGATAATAATGTAACCTTATCAGACCGCAGATGTACAATGCTGTAGAAATATCTGCAAATGCTGTGCAAAAATACATGTCTAGTTTTCTTCTAATAAAGAGTTAAATATGAATTTCTATAAGAGCAGGGAATATAATACCATTGCTAAAACAAAGAGCTACATAATCTAGTGGTGGCCTGAGACTTTTGCACTGTGCATAAGTGACCAGACACAGTCCAAATAGATGTTATGCGGCACATAACTGTATTGGAAATATGATTCTGATAATCAGACCCTTGCTTTTACAACTATTAATTCAATTCTTAAAACAAATATAAGTGATTGTAAAGTGACCAAAATAAATTCTAATTATTTAAGTGATTGTGTAATAAAATAGGTAATACAAACTTTGCTGATAAAGAAATAGACATAATAAGTCATTTCACTACTCTTGATTCACATTTCTCCTCATTTTAATAACACTACCAATCCTTGGTAAGAATTACACCTGAGAGTTCTTGTCAGTTGTAGCCTACACTTCTACTACACAGATTCACAATACGATGCACACACGGAGCATTCATGCAACGTTTGCTACGCTCATCCATCTCCCAGTGGCTGCTGTTACGGCGTCATGTGCACTTGGGCGATCTTCTGTCCCCAGACTTAACCACCTGTGTCTGTGCAGCACCCTGCTATGACAGGGTTACCGCCAAGACTCCAGATCTTCACAGCCATTGGCTAGCGAATCTGACTGTTGCATCATTAAAGCATCATAAATAAACTACTTTAGATAGGCAGATATGAACCCATAAAACAGCTTCAACTAGTAAATCTTAAAATACCTTGTTATCTAAATAAAAGTGGCATCTGTACAGAAGCAGTTCAGATGTTCTGTGACTTACTTGCGTTGGAGCCTTATAGACTCGGACTGAATTTAAAGCAGCTCCAACACAGTTTGTTCCTTCCTTGGAAAGATTTGTTTCAGTGGCATCTCCATTGACCGAGTCGAGGCATTCATCTGCAAATAATCCCTACAGTTTAGAATTTGTATCGCTCAATAAATCTGTCAGATACCTCTTTAAACCTCAAAGGCCATGCACTTGAAACACAGCCGACTTTGCTTGGCAATGAACCTGTTTTGTTTTCAACGCTAGTCACAAAAACTATCCCAGGCAAGAGCTGTTAATCCACAATTAAACGAATCGCCAGTACTGATGAAAAAGGTCTTCAGATGCTAATTTCTTATGGCTGGGAACAGCAGTTCTTTGACAATCTGTGAACTTTGCATTTGAAACAACGGGGCATTGAACTCACTGTAAGACGTGTTTGTTTCACTGGCATTTTCATTCCACCACAACAATTAAATCATTTCACCCATGTCCTAAAACCATCCCAGTACAGTTTCTAACACTAAGTCCCCACTTTGGAACTCCTGTGTGGGAATTCTACACAAAAGCAGTCTTTGACACAGCCTACTAAATATTCCTGCACATCGAAAGTTATTTTTTTTTTACAGATTTTCATGATCCTTTAAATATGCAGACATTTCTTCATGCAGTTTATTCGGGTGTCAGTAAATTAATTTCGAGCTTGTGTATAATGAGGGTAGCTTCCACACCAAAACAATTATTCAATGGACGAAAATGCAATGGCAATTTATTTACTGACCAACATACCAACAACCAAACTGGCTCAAGACAAACGAAAACTATTTTTTTTTTTACGATGGATATAGTATGTACACATATGGAAATGCATATCTGATATGCTAGAGGGCACTGTTACATGTGTTTCTAAATGTCAAAAGAAGAGACGACACAAGAAAACACTAATGTTCCATAGGGAGGTAGAGAGAATGCATGGCTTTATTACTGCTCATGTCATTTGAAGGCTAAGAATCAAGAACTAGATTTTTGCATATAGACTGAAAATACAAGCATGGTAACGTCAGTCTGTCATTTTTTATCAAACAAGCTAAGCAAACTTCTAATGTAATACTCTAAAATGAAAACTGTTTAAACGTACATCCGATTGCTTTTTTGTTGAACTTTATTGACTGGTATAACTGGTATAACTAGTAAAGGGAAAAGGTTATAAAAAACTTTAAATACACATTGGTATAAATAAGTAAATAGACAGAAGCTAAAATAATGACATATCTTATCTACTGATGGCCTCTTGGACAGAACTATATACTGCAGATTACTGTAATTACGAGAAAAAACATTTCTCACTTACTCTTCGCTGGTTTAGCAACCAGGTCCTGGGTGATACAGTCTTCATCATGAACTTGCACTAATGTGGCCTTCAGTGTAACTGTACCCTTGCCTTTACACACACGTGCTGGGTCCAACTCTTAGGGAAAGAGGAAACATATAATCAAAAATAAGAATTAATACAATTGACAGTGTGATAGGGAAGCACGGTGGCTAGGTGGGTAGCACCGCTGCCTCACAGCAAGAAGGTCCTGGGTTCAATCCCAGTGTGGAGTCTGCATGTCCTTCCTATGTTTGTGTTGGTTTATTCCTCCCATAGTCCAAAGACATGTATGTTAGGTTAATCGGTGCCTCTAAAGTGGCCCTTAGTGTGTGTATGTGTGTGTGTGTGTGTGTATGTGTGTGTGTGTGTGTGTGTGTGTGTGTGTGTGTGCGCGCCCTATGACGGATTGGCGCTCCGTCTAGGATTGTTCCTGCCCTTGCGCCCAGAGTTGTGGACTAATCAGAATATAATGGATGGACAGTGTGATAAAGTTAGGCTCCACTGATAATATAATTTACATAAAAGCATAATGTGGGGGCAGCCCAATCAGTGACATGACAACTGCAGACCCAGATCAGTAAAAGCACTAGACGATTGGAAACCTGCCCTTGGAGATATCTGCTTCTGATAAAAACAGAGCCTGTATATACTGTACAGGATATACAACCTAGAAATATGGTACCAGTAACTGAAATGCTACTCCGTAACCTCCAGCAGCAAGGTCCAGAGTGGCTCTAGAGTGCAGGTTCCCAAAGCTGCTCCTCTCTCAATTCCAGACCCTGGTGAAGACATGTTTACCAGTTCTGGGGTTACATTTTGATTACTGGTTCGATAAAGGTTTATGTGGTTTTGGTTACTGGCAAAAAAATCTGTTCGCTCTTCAATGTAGATTCATTTTTCATCGTGTATTCACTAGATTATCTGCAGAACTGCCAGGGACAGGTTTCCATGTCTCCAGTCCTTCTCAAGGTTGGGTTGGGTCTGAGGTTGCCACGTAACCAGAACAGGGGTGTCCCCTCTTC
>JAUZST010052584.1:0-24534 GCA_034779995.1 Parotocinclus haroldoi | reverse complement strand
GGATTGTAAGACTATATGAGTTGTAAGTCGCTCTGGATAAGGGCGTCTGCTAAATGCTGGAAAATGTAAATGTAAATGAAATGTAGACACGCATGTTTGCTCCCAGTCTTTGAAAAGCAATCAACACATTTTGAACAGAAAGCTTATACATTTTGGCTCTGATGTTGCCAAGAAAGTCTGTAACGACGTCAGAAAAAGCAGACCAAGCATCCTTTTATGTGGTTTTTATGGTAATAAGGAATTCTTTGTATCATTAGAATCCTAATTTGCAGGCCATATGCCAGCTTTCATGTTAAAAAAAAAACAAAAAAAACCGGAAATTTGTACACGGGTACTTAAAGCACTCACTATCTTGCTCCAAAGCCCTTACAAACTGTTTCATGAGTTCCAATTTTATTTGCAATAAAGGAAGCCACACTTTCTGATGACTAACAAGTGGTTTATTCTTAATATTCTTTTCACTTTTCCAAGCGTCTTGTGGACAGTTTTTCCTTGTAAAATGTTCTACATTTGCTTAGCTGTCCCAAAGGCACAAGAAGCAAAGACATTTTATCTGCGTTGTTGTCCTAAAAGCATCCATCTAACCTTCAGGTCGCTGTATAAACTTCACTGATGGTCATTATACTGCATTTGATTTTTTTTGGAGAATGGTTCTTAGTTAATTTCATGTTTGCCGAGGGAGCAATAGAAGTGGAACCTAATTTATTGCCATTGTGAGGCAACACACACTTTGGACGTCTCTTGAAACTGTCAATAAAAAACCTGTTTGTCAACTATATAACTATCACATCCCAAGTATACAAGCTCCTCGTCCATATGCAAATATCACAGAAAATCTTTCTCTCTGTTTCGATACATTCATGTGATACTGGGAGCCAACAGGTTATTTTCCTCTAACTTTGAAACCAGTAACTCATGAACATTTTTTCACAAAATTTTGTCATTTAGCTTAGCTTGAGAGAAGTTGATGCCAGGATGTGCCAGCCATTCAGAGTCCGCAAAATCTTCCTTCTCCGAGTCTTTTGAAAAATTGGAATTGCAATTGCACCATTGCAAAGTGGTAAATGATTTACCTTCCCATTTTAGACAAGGAATTTAAATAACAGAGTATGAATCGAAGAGCATGCAAGACAGATTCCTGAATAGATACGACGATGATGATGATTGAGATTCCTGGCGGCTCAGTGGATTATATAAAAGTCTGCATTGAAATCCAGAATGCTGGAAACAGACTGCAGACGTGACACTTGCATAAAACTAAATACATTATTAAAATCACATTCGACAATAAGAAAATTATAAAGAAGTTAAAAAATCTTCCAGGTTTTAGGGACTCTTGCTATTGGAGTCGCTGTGTTTAGAATGCTCACTAGATTCTTGTGTTGATTCTTGCCACACCATATCATTTGATGGTATTTCGTAGAGCCTCAGAAGGTAATTGACTTGTTAGCCCTTAATCCAAGTGACGTTTCTGGAACGTAAACAATTCCATTTCCCCTCAAGCCTCCCAGTGTGTTTTGGTTACGCTGAACAACCACGAGATACACGCAACAACCAGCTGACCAAAGATCTAAAAATAAAGATATATGACTCTCATGCAAGCGACATACAGTCCAACTCCGTATATACCCAACGCTGGTTTAAATTTGACTACGCTGTATGTTTTGTGCTTCTTTTGATTCAGTACCTTTTTTGGAACCTGTAGATTTCTTGTCAACAATCCGATTAGTTCCATTATATTTTGCAGGTTCTGCAAGCATCCCCATGGCCCTATGATGCGCCGTCACTGGCTGCTGGTTGGTGCTTGTGGTTGGGTCCTGCTTATCCTCATATTCATCAGCAAGTTCATCAGCTTGAACTTCAGAATTCCAGATGGTATGGGACACTCACTCTAATTTGCATATTCAACGTAAGCTGAATACACGGCTCATGTATATATTTACGCTCTGCTTAGAAAAGGTTTTTTTTTTTTTTTTTTTTTAAACTGAAGGTCAAGCATTAAAGGCGATATGCTGGGGTGTAAAGATTCATAATGTCAGTCAGTCAACAGTTGCTCGTTAGCAGTGGATTAATAAATGGAAAAACATTGGCTAACCTATCCGAATTGGGAATGGTTAGTTAAGTCAGTGCAAGTATGTTCTTGAGGAATGGTCCAATGATGTGCCGTCACTGGCTGCTGATTGGGGTTTGCAGGTGGGTGCTGCTTATCCTCAAATTTCATCAACTTCAGCATTCCAAATGGCATGAGACGCTTACTCTAATTTACGTATTCGTTGTCAGCTGAATACACGGCTTAAGTTTAGATTTATGTTGTGCGGAGAAATGTTTTATAGATCAGGCATAGGGCTGAGCGATATGACTAGGTATATCGCTTGATGAGAGAAATGCTTCTATTGTTTAATATTACACTCCGTACAGCAGTCTTTTTGTTGTTGGGTGATACATCGTTAGCAGTAGGTATGGAGCCTAATTAGTAGGGATGCATTTATGACACAGCCATGTGTGCAGTGCAGAAGCTCTTCAGAGCATGCTGTTTTCAGTGAACATGCGTGGCGAAAGTAAGCCGTGGAGAAACCACTCCGTACAACCTAGCGACTTTAATACAGCATCACCCAGCTGAATATTTGGAATTTGCCAAAGCTAATAAAAGCAAAGAATTTACGTCTAATGAGAGCACAGAGCCAGGCACAAGTCATCAGCCTGTTAGCTATTTTTAACAATTAAACAGACTATATCATAACGAAAGTTGAACAAAAATGTTACTATATGCTGCCATTTATAATTCCTTTATCAGTTTTTTGTTTAAAAAAGTGGAAATTGGATTCAGCCAGAAAATAGCTCTATGCTAAGCATAGTTATATGCTTAACAAAAGTTTTCAAATAAAAGGATACATATAATGAATTATGAGATTTAATTTGTTGTGTATATAGTTCAACATGTAATGAGAGTCTTTTTATGGGTACTAGACTGGCCTGCCTGCAGTCCCATTGAGTGTCTCCCATTGAAAATGTTGGGCGCATTATGAAGCGCAAAATACGACAACGGAGACCCCGGACTGCTGAGCAACTAAAGTTGTACATCAAGCAAAATTGGGAAAGACTTTCACCTACAAAGCTCCAACAATTAGTGTCCTTAGTTCCCAAACACTTAGAGTGTTGTTAAAAGGAAAGGTGATGTCATACGGTGGTAAACATACCCCTGTCCCAACTGTTTTGGAATGTGTTGCAGGCATCTCATTTAAAATAAGTGAATATTTTCACAGTTAAAGTTCATCTGTTTCAACATTAAATATATTCTCTTTGTAGTTTATTCAATTAAATATTGGTTGAAATTGATTTGCAATTAATCATATTCTGTTTTCTTTTACACAACGTCCTAACTACATTGGATTTGGGGTTGTTCTTTTGATGTTAAGTTTATATATGGAAGTGTGACAATATGCTGTAAACAATGAAATCATGGCTCCATCCTGCCATTTATCAGTGTTTCTGGCTGGTGGTGGTGCAATGGCATGAATAATCATTTCTTGGCACACTCTGGGCTTCTTAATACCAACTGAGCATTGTTCAAACATCACAGCCTGCCTGAATATTGTTGCTGATCATGCCCATCCATTTATGACCACAGTGTACCTACCTTCTACTCACCGTGTCACATCTCTAATAATCTTAAAATGGTTTATTGAACTTGACAATGAGTTTACTGTGCTCAGATGGCTTCCACAGTACCAAGATCTAAACAGAGGATCTTTGAGAAGTGAGAACAAAACCTCTGAAGAACATTTCCAGTGCCTTAATGAAAACATGCCATGAAAAGTTAAGGTTGTGAAGACAAAAAGGGATCCAACCTGGAAATTGTAAGGTGAATCTAATACAATGCCTGTTAGTGTATGTCCTTCCTGGGTGAGTCAAAAGGCACAGGACATGTCACCAGCTGTGTCATGGACTTTTCGACAAACTACTGTTGAGGTTTTCTTCGGTAGCAGTGCTTGGATAGCTTGTCATCCACAGCCCTGGTTTCTCAGAATGCAACAGTGCTGTGTGAAATTGGTCTTTCTGGGTGCCAGCTGTTGAAGTCTTCGGCTTTGATACGGTAGCTGCTTTCTTCAGACATCAAAACAACCGTTTCTTCTTCAGTTACCTGTAATGAACAGCAAAAGTTTTTAATATCTGTATTAACTTTGAACCACAAGAGATTTAGCAAATCTGATTGTGGTAATCTATTTCTGAGTCTATTTTGGTTTTCTTTGATATGCTACATGACCACCTTGCTGTTGAAAACACATGCCCCATATCTAATATAGCAGCTTTCAAGATGGAGGCTATGCTCTTTTAGGCATGACATGGCCTTAAAGATAGGCTCCCTCACCCATTACTTGCTGGGGTATTCAGTTATGTCATTTTTCCTTTTGTTTCTGAACTAAAATAGTGTCCTGTGACTTTTGGTTGACCCAGTAGATCTATCCTGATAACTATGTCAGTAGGGAAGGTGAAAGGAAACTGAGCCTTTTATGAGATTTATTTATGTGCAGTACCTAACTGTACAATCTAACTGAACTGAATACTTTCCGTATTTCTTTATTTGACCTCCCAAGGAGATGGAATTTTAATGACCGGAAGGATCTGCAAGGCCGCAAAACCCTGTTTTTAATTAGGAATGGCTTAGGAATAATGTGTACACATGAGCCCACACATGGGAACCGGACCTTCTTTGTTTATATTTTAAACTATTTTATGCTGACATGAAATCACCATGTTGCATGTTTACTGACACCTGCTTTGGAGTGCTACATTATTATTGCTATTTGTCATACGTGTCAGGCAACGTGTAAATACATTGTGACCTCTAATTACTGGTGGACTGCTGGAATTTCATTCTGTAAAACTTTGCTCATAGTATTTTATTTTAAATAATACTATTAAATAAAGACATGAACATGTTGTACTGTAGTGTACAATACACTAATTCTTATTTTTCATCAAATTTAAAACACTGATAAATAACAAAAACTACATGAAGGTTGCCCTTAGGTTTTCTGTCTTCAAGACTTATTTTTTTCTTCCAGCAAGTGAATTAATGTATGTTGGATATATATGATTAGTTTATAAAATACATTTATTTTCCATTATATTTTTTTTAAGCCCTTGGCTGTTAAAGTGACCAGACATTGATCTGATGGACATGTGCCTACCTGTATTAGTCTTTAGAGACTGATGCCACACTACAAAAATATCATTCTGGTGAGGAAATAAATGAAAAGCAATAAATGAATTTTGTAAAGTAATAAATGAATTTTGCAATGATGCATTCTAAAAGAGAAGTGGTCAATACAAAATCTTTCCAGTGAATAGTTCAAAACTAGTCCGCTCTAAACGGGTCACAGAGGCATGGCCTATAATGTAGCCTACTCTCGTTGAGTGAATATATCTTTTTTCCACTCATTTGAAAAAAAGTTTTTTTTTTGTAATAAAATATAATCAAAATCGTTTTAAGTATAAAATCTGTAACAATGACAAAATCAAAGTCCTCAAAATAACACTGAGCACTTACGGTAATGAGTTTAAAACTAACTTTTCAAACAAAAGCGCACTTCAACAAAATGTAAATAGTTTCAAAAAGTAAATAACATTATATATTCGCCAGTATAATAATAATAATAATAGTAGCAGTAGAAATAGACCATAAAGCGCAAACAGCTAACGTTGTGCATTTTGGCTTCAGTTTTCATTTTGTGTACGGCAGAGGAATTGTGGTGCTAGACAAATATATTTTGCATACAATGGTTTTGGACCTTTATACTGTGTTATCTGGCATACATTTGTTTTACTTTTAAGGCTTTTAACAGGTTTGTTGCATTTCCACCTGACTTGTCTAGTTTAGACTTTGGATAATTTGCAGTGTCTCTTGTGTAAGTCCCCCATTTTGCAAGCTATGTTGCCAAACAAATGAAAGACTTGCCCACTCTGGACTAGTTCTGGTTTAATCACTCTTCTTGCCAGGGGAAAAAGGTGAGCTGGGATGCCAGCAATGTAATTTAATGTAATGTGTTTAGTATGAAAGTTCTTTCATCAATCTCTTTTAAGGCAGAATGTTTAAAGACAAATTTTGTTCACAATCACTGTATAACTCGCTGTTCATTTCCCAAACCTTTTGGTCTCTTTTAAATTGTCCATAGTGCCTGTGTGGCCAGTTAGTACGATTCTAACCTTGGTCCAGTAACAAGCAGCCATTTGATGCTGATGTGACATTACATGAACAACTAAGTAAGAAACACAGAACTGCAATGGAAACTGTTGTCACATAGGCATGCTGGGTAGTGTTGAAAAGCATTTACTGTTTATTTTCTGTATTCAGGACTGCTCCAACGTACAGGGGAAGCCAAACGTCAAAGGACACCCTTTCCATTCAGAATCAAAAGGAAAAATGTAGTAATGGGTGAGGGAGCCTATTTTTTTAGGCTATGTCTGGCCGCCATCTTCAAACTCGCAATATTGGATCATGGGCAAGTTTGTCCAATGGGAATGTGGTCATGTAGCATATTAAAGAAGACCAGAATTATCTCAGAAATTGATTGCCACAGATTTGCAAAACCTCTTGTGGTTTAAAAGTTATCAACAAACTTCACAGGTAACTGAAGATGGTACTGATGATTCTGATGTCCGGGCAACGCAGCTGCCATATTATAGCGGCAGAAACACCACAGAGAAAGAACAGAGCAACCGAGAAAGACCACCAATTTCACTCAACACTGTTGATTCCCTCATAGTCAAATACCTAGCAACTGGGACTGTGGACGTCCAAAGACCGCTACCAAGGAAGCTCAAAAATGGCTGTGGCGGCCTTTGTGAAAAGTCCACAACACAGAACTCGTCCTGTGTCTTTTGACTCACCCTGTACAGGTTCCTCACATGAGCAAATAATAAAAATGCAGTCACGTGTCATGGTAAAATTGATTATTTACATTGTAAACACTGTCTGTATAGGTCTTATTGTTCTGTGATGCACTGTTGTTTCAGCTCATTTGCAGTTGGTATGCTGGCTTAAATGTGTTTAGAGACCTCCATGAATTCTCTGTTTCAGACTATGGAGGAATGGCTGAAATATTAAACTGGACTGCTCCATCAGCAAAGACTGTGAATCCTCTACGTAGTCAGCTTTTACAGAATGCCCCATCACTCCCGTTTCCAGCGGTGAGTCAGCACTTTGATGTTGTCTGTTTTTAAAGCGATGTGGGGGAATGAATGGGAACACACACCATACAGGGCAGCGAAGAAGTGTTTTAAACCAAACTGTGCACAAAATAAAAACAATACTCCGTGCCATACCCGTCACTCTGAAGAATATGTACAGATACATAGTATGCAAAAGCCTTGGGGCATTGTTGGCTTATCAATGGTATAACAATTTTATAGAATATCTTGTCTCCTCCACCAGCCCCGTGATGTCATCATGGGGGAGTGGAAGGGGTTTCCATTGGCAACCTGTGAAGCTCTAGTGAACTCCTTGCCCAAGAGAGTTAAGGCAGTGCTGGAAAATAATGGGTGCCACACAAAGTATTGACACTGGGCAAAATTTGGCTATTTTCACAAAAGGACTGCACTCGCTTTTGTTGCCATCAGTTTAGACATTAATGGCTGTGTATTGTTATTTTGAGGGTCATCCGGATAGCCGAAATTGAAAAGCTTTCAAGCACAGTTTAAGATGCTGACCGTGGCAGAATAATTGCATTAAAATAAGACTTAAATAACAATGAAATAACCTTTTTTTTAAAAAACATGTTTAACATAACATTTAAAGAAGTGCGGTTACTGTTCGCCTCTGGGTGACTTGGTCAAATGAAGCGATGCTCTTTAGGACAATCGTAACTGTTTTAGAGCGGGGACCATTCAGACAGATGTCTGACGTAGGTCACGTGAAAAAGATGGCGTGAACAGATTTTTAAGTATTGTTGTGAGATCAAACAACCCTGTTGTGTGAACGTAGCCTTTATTTCATCTGATCCCAGTACATGATTTCATTTAATGTTCCGGTGGTGGTAGCAACCTCCAAGCATTTCTTTTTGAGTCAGTGGCTTTCCTGTCACTATGTTCAGGATTAAACAATTGAGAAAATGAATCAATGACTGAAATACCAAAACAATACGAAAGGAAAGGTTAGTCTAACTTAGCTTAGGTTCTGACAAGCTTTCCAAAATGTTTGTTGGAATGACGGTAATCTCTGATAGCAGTTTTGGAAAGTTATTGTCCCCAAAATGCTCTGCCTCTGAATGAATTTGCCTCTCTACATCTCTGGCCATCCTCCTCACTGTCCATGGGGGTCATATAAACATGGGTCTTATCAGGCAAATATGTCACAGTCCTGAACTACTTTTTATTGATAATAATTTACCCACATCAATTACTGAGTTGTTGCCCTAGGGTCATCATCGTAAATTCTCAAGTGATATTGGAAGCTATTCTAGGGGGTAATTCGGATATATAGTAATCATTTAGTCAGTGGAAAATTCTGCGCTATGCTGTAAGACTTATTGTGTTAATTTTTATGTGACGCTTTTATTGGCCCATAAATGAGTTTTACGAAACCCCTTTTTAACTGTATATTTATTAAGCATCCTTCCCTTTAGTTATATAAGTAATGTAGATTAGAATTTGTCACCATAGAGTATCCAGCCCTAATAAGCTTCAGCTAGAATTAAACCCTAAATAATGAATTAATTTGTTCTAAGTGGTACAGATGACATGCTTGGGCCTCGCAGCAGTCTTAACACTCTTGTTCCAACCCTGGCTGTTCTGGCTCAGGCATCTCACAAGGCAGAATTGACTGCGACCTAGGTCAAGGATCATTCCTTGACACTGCAACAGTAACCCCCTTTGGCTCTGTAATGGGCTGGCGTATTCTCCGCTGAACATTTAGGCTTACACACTGTGTTCTTCAGGATAGGAGTCAGACCCCTGCTACCCTAGCCAGACCAACCAGGGGTAAAATGCAGAGATAAGTGTCAATGGGTAAAGAAAAGATGCAGTGCATGAGTTCCATAGCATACGGTGCTTAAAAATGTTGGAAATGTTTCTTGGGTTTTTTTTTTTATGCCAAAAAGCAACCATGGTAACTTGTGCATGTCTGTGTAGTCCTCAGGTGACCCAGCTCAGGTCAAGCTTTCAGACTGGGAGTCTGTGACTGTGCAGCGTTTGCAGCTTTTGTCCAGTGTTTGCAGAAACTCTTCTCTCTGGAATCTCACACACACTCCTGTTCGCAAGTTTGTCCTTGATCGCATCTTTGTCTGCGACAAGCACAAGATCCTATTCTGCCAGACGCCCAAGGTGGGCAACACACAGTGGAAGAAGGTCCTAATGGTCTTAAATGGTAATTTAAAAAGCATGTTCTTTAAGTTAATATGTGAACATCTAAAACTAAGTGGAACATCTTCTAACGGTGCATTTTTTTCTAAATTTACCAAGTCAGAGTACAATATAAGGAAGCTGTGTGAAATTAAAATGGTCCAATCTGTCATAGTCTGATGTGTATTTTATTAGTGTAGGTGCAGCGCAGGAACAATGTTTATGTTTTGAATATGCATGATCTAGCGTTGACCTTTAATAAACACTGTGGACTATAAGAACACAAAACCCTTCTTAAAATATATCTCTTTTATTTTATTGGGGGTTTTTTTTGTTATTTTGTACTTAATTCTGTCCCTTAGCATTGCCACATTTCATTAGTGTAATCTCAGATTTTTCCCCATAGTGATAAATGGGTAAGAAAATCTGGCATATGGCTGCTTAGAATCAACGGGACAGTGATGGCCATTCAGAGCTCCAGAACGCTATACAGTGAACACAACATCGCAGACAAAAACTCGGCATGTGTCAGCAGGTAGCAACTCAGGCAGGCGATGCTCTAGTGTTACTTCTCGTTTTTGGTGCGTATTCATCCGCTGAGTAAATACGCTATTTACTGTAAATCGTAATATTTTATGATTTATAATATTCCTTTATCATTAGAATTCATATTTTTTATATATATTTTTATACATTGTGTTTTGTTTTTTTTTTTTTTTTTTTAATGTAAAAGTTCCGCAAAAACCCACGAACCAGCGATTATATTTTTCCATTAATATTTTTTGAAACGACCTGCAATGCACCAAGTCTGCGAGAGGTGAACCGAGAAGTGGCAAGGGAACACTGTACACAGTATCTCAAAAAAAGTGAGTAAACTCCTCATTTTTGTAACTACACTGCTCATAAAAATTAGGGGATATTTCAAAATAAAATATCCCCAATAAAATATCCTCTAATTTCTGTGAGCAGTGTAGTTACAAAAATATGAGGGGTATATATTTCATATCATTTTCAGTATATATTATTATCTTTTCATGGGACAGTACTGAAGATATGACTAGAACTGTGGCACTGTGGTAGGCTCTTGGTTAAGGTATTGGACTCTGATGGTCCAGGGTTCAAATCTCACCTCTGCCAGGCTGCCACAGTTGGGTCAGGAAAGGCTCATGACCCCCAACAACCAATGAGGCCAAAGAATTCAATCTTGGTTTCATCAGACCAGATCATTTTGTATCTTATGGTCTGAGAGTCCTTCAGGTGTCTCTTGGCAAACTTCAAATGCTGCTACATTTTACTGAGTGGCGGCTTCCATATGGCCACTGTACCATACAGGCCCGATTGGTGGAGTGTTACAGAAATGGTTGTCCTTCTTGAAGGTTATCTTCTGCCCATAGATCAATGCTAAAGATCTGGCAGACTGACCCTTGGGTTCTTTGTTACCTCCCTGACTAAGGCACTTCTACCCCGATCACTCAAATTTACCAGGCGGCCAGCTCTAGGATGAGTCCATTTACAGATTGTGGAGGCCTCTCAATGCTTCAGAAATCTTTTTGTACCCTTCCCCAGGTCTGTTCCTGTATCAGAAGTCTACAGCCAATTCCTTGGACCCATGGCTTGGTTGTGGACTGTCAATTATGGCACCTTTATATAAACAGGTGTGCCTATCCAAATCACGTCCAATCAACTGGATATACCACTGGTGGACTCCAATAGTTGTCAAAACAACTGAAGCATGATTAGTGGAAACAGTGATGCACCTGCGTTCAATTTTGGAGAAAAAAATGAATGTAATCCATTTTGGAATTACAAAATGTGGAAAAAGTGAAACGCTGTGAATACAATGTGCAAACCACAACGACTAAAAAGGATCCTGATGGGAGAAAGCAAGTCATGTAGTGTGAACATACAGAGATCTGATGGCTAAAGGTCTTGTATGGGAGGCATAAGCTTTGCACAGTACTGTACATGCTGTTACATAAACACTGATGAATCAATAACCAATAACACAGCCTACAAACATACGTTTTGTTATTGTTATCTTGACTTCTTTGTGTTTTAATTGTCTGTTTTTAGGAAAGTTCTCCAAGGTAGAAGATATACCTGAGAAACTGGTCCATGACCACGAGAGAAATGGATTACCTCGTCTGTCCTCTATGAGTGACGCAAAGATCACAAAAAGGTGTGAAAACTTTTGAAGTTTGATGCCCCATTCGTTTCAGATTAGTGTATCAGAGGGCCTTTTGTGATGGAATCTTTACACGTCTCCTTAGTGGAAAATGAGTAGTAATATAATTCCTGCAGAATGACTCGGTTTCTATCAGGTTGTATTCTCTAAAATCCTAGTTGTTTATGTTACGTTAGTAGCTCAAAGTGTTAACAGGAAGGCCTGATTTAATGTCATTACATTCTGTGAAACAGGAAATGAACCAAAATGGAGGCAGCCTGGACATTATCATCATCACATAGATGTTTAGATATTTTGCACATAGTGGTGTATGCTGAACAATAATATAAATTACACACAATATGAAAACATGTAGTTCATTACTGTACAATGCAGTATTTCCTATCTTTTTATCTACGGACATGGCCTATCATGGAATTAAAATCTCAGAGTACAACCTGTTCATCTTACAAGACAACAGGGATGCAAAATTGGGATGATGATCTTATGACGCCTTCAATGCAATCACCTTTGTTAGCAGCAGAGGGCGCAATCATGATCACAGCTGCTCATCTTGTTTTCAGTGGGACTTCTAATTTGTTTTAATTGAAGGGCACGAAAGATTCTTTTGACTTTTTTAATGCAAGAAAATAACATTATATTTGAATTGTTATTCTTCAGAAATAAGACCTTTTTCTCTGTTATTTAATGAGTACTTGGTTATATTTGTTGAAATTTTAAACCGTTTCTATTACTTGCAAGGGGTTAAAGTTTTTGATTTGTTTTTATTTAATGCAAAATCGATCCGGAACACAGTACTGAGTTATTAATGAGAGTTATTACACCCTATAAGACAGCGATATCTAGCCTTAATCCAGTGTAGCAGATCCCACTGAGCATGTTAATCTTTCTGCTCATTCTCCTTCTGCGCACTTTCTCAACACTTTGTCTTTTAGTGCCACTTTTAATGCTTCAGTACTCTTAATCTCCTGCTTACCTTCTGCTCAAACCTCATTTCAGATTAAAGACGTACTTTAAATTCTTCATTGTCCGAGACCCCTTTGAGCGTCTCATATCAGCCTTCAAGGACAAGTTTGTGCAGAACCCACGCTTTGAGCCATGGTACAAACACAACATCGCCCCTGCCATCATCCGCAAGTACCGCAAAAACCATCGGAACACCTCAGGGAGCGCCGGCCTGCACTTCGAGGACTTTGTGCGCTATTTGGGCGACGAGTCGGGCCGGAAGCGCCTCGATCTCCAGTTTGGCAAGGACGTCATCCACTGGTTGACGTATGTAGAACTGTGCGCACCCTGTGATATCACATACGACGTGATCGGCCATCACGAGACTCTTGAATGGGACGCACCGTATATTCTCAAAGCTGCAGGAATTGAGGGTTTGGTATCATATCCAAGCATCCCAACAGGCATTACTCGCTACAACCGGACTAAGGTGGAGCAGTACTTCTCTGGAATTAGCAAGAGAGACATTCGGCACCTCTATGCTGCTTATCAGGGTGATTTTAGCCTCTTTGGCTACCACAGACCCGATTTTTTGCTTGAGGAGAATAAATACTCACTCTAAATGCTCACCAAAAGTAATGGATATTTTCATGACTAATTTTTGTCATCAGTTATTTTTAAATGAGTGGTAGAGTATAACTGATAAACGGATGGCAATTGTACTAAAAGCATTTTTCGAAATCTCATTACTTATAGTTGAGGGAAAAAATTTTTATACCCTTAGTACAAAATAGCAGAAGGGATTTCTTCTGAACTCTGTGTGTGAGTGTGAGGTATGAGTGTGTACCTGTTTCCTTTTTTTTCTTTTTTTTTTTGAGAAGCCAAAACACTTACTTTAGGTTACTGAGGTTAGGGGTAGGTGTAGGTAGGTGTAGATGTAGTATTAATTAGCTGCACTAGTCCTTCATTGTCATTCATGTCAGTGTCATAACCTGGAATCCAAATAAGAGCAGGAACGCACCTGAGTGAGGACTAAAGTTAGCGCTAGAAACCTGGGTTCAAGCCTAGGCCTAGCTATTTCCTGTGTGGATTTGCATTGTTCTCCCCATGTCAGTGTGGGTTCTTCAGGGTACTCCTGTTTCCTCCCACATTCTGAAAACATGCATTTGGTAAACTGGCATCTTTAAAGTTGCCCATTCGTCTCCGTATGTCCTTGTGTATATATGCGCCTTATGATGGACTGGCTCCCTGTTCAAGTTGACCTGTGCTGTCAATGACTCTTGATGGAAGCATTATATAGCACTTTGCAAAAGTCTTAGGTCACCAGTAGATTTGTTGTTTTAGGAGTGGCATAATGACATAAATGCAATTAGGGGATATTTTATTTTGGGATATTCCCTAAGGTTTGTGAGCAGTATATATTTTTTGTTTCTTTATTAGAAAGAACCAGAATATTGGGATGATGATCGGTGGAAAAGAGCAGTATGGCATGAAAAATTCAAGATGTTTTTGGGTCCAGCTGTCATTTAACTATTGCTAAACCACATCTAATGGTTGCCTAAAACTTTTACACAGTGTTCATCTCAAAACAAGTATGCGTCTTTTTGGGCTCAGTCACTGCTTTCACTGTATTAGTTTGCTGTCTTAATGAAGCATTATAGTTCATCTTTCCTTTCAATGTTTTAGTTTGCTAACTTAATGAAGAATTCTATTTTTGTATTTCCCATGGATAATAAGTTGTTTATAAGGAATAAGTTATAAGTTGTTTTCTTTTCTTTTTTTCTTTTTTTTTTTTTATAAAATTCTGTGGGTGTGCATTTTTTTTCTCAAATGTATGTGTACGAGATCCCTCATTAGTCAAAGTAAGCTGGTCATTGGTCATTCTTGGCTTCAAAACAACAAAGTGGTCTTCCTGTAACTTTGGATAAATTCCTAGTAATAGCTCTATATGCAAATATTATGTCTTATTCACTATACTAGAAATAAATAATATTTTGTCAATAATACTTTTAGGTACATAACGAAAAGTAAGTGTTCTGGCTACTCAATTTTAGAACAGTTTGGACTTTTGGCAATGCTTGCCTTATCTTGTCTTGACTTGTCTTCCAAATTTCTGCCTACGATGCCCAAACCAAATCTGTAGCCTCCACCATTCAATCCATGCCCTCTGCATTCAGTTACCTCAGACTTGAATGTTTGGCAAGTCTGCAGCTGGGTTTGAATATTTGTCTGCACTCTGGAGGCCAAGTGGTAAGATGTTTCACTAAAATTAAACAGACAATCAGATGTCTGAAGTACACAGTTTCAGCACACGAAACAAAGTTTACTCAAATTGAAAGAAAGGAAACATGTAAACGAGGTTTGGATCGGGTATCAGATTCTCCTCAAAGCACTGTGCGCGTTAGTGAAGAACTGCTTTTGAAAGGTTGCTTTGCTAATAGGATGCTAATAATAAGGCGTGGTTCCAACATTTCTAATAAACTTTTGAATGTCTAAGATTGATTGGGAATTGTGTACTTGCTTTCTTTCATGTTTCAGTCTTGATTGTAGGCACTCATTCATTTTCTTAGTCACTTAATGCTGGTCGCAAAAAAGCTGGTGTGCAGCAAGCAGCACAGGGCTCAAGGCCAGGACAACCCTAGACAGGGCACCAATCCGTCAGAGGGTACATGCATTTATACACACACTCAAACACAAGGGGCACTTTGGAAACACCAGTTTACCTAACATGCCTCTGTAGGAGTGGCAACTGATACTTGGAATAAATGGCACAAGCCGTTGGGATCAAACCAGGAATGCTGGAGCTGTGAGGATGTTGTACTATAACTGTGCTGCTCTCATCTCATGGTTTTTTATAACACCACACTATATTTGTATGAAATTAAATACTGTAATTTGTTTAGTGGTTAAGGTATTGCACTATAGACCAGAAGGTCCAGGGTTCAAATCCCACCGCTGCCACAGCTGGGTCCCTGAACAAGGCCCTTAACCCGCAATAGCTTGGATTGTCACACTGGATAAGGGTGTCTGCTAAATGACATAAATGTAAATGTTGTTTAAGGACTGCATTACTTTCCATGAAACGGGTAATTCGTTTGAAATGGCAATTTACTACCCTATTCACAATTATGCTACTGTAACTTAAACACAACATGTATTTTCACAGCAAAACTGTAAGCGATAGGTGAATGCGCTGAAAACACATTTATAACACTATCATCTGCACATCATCCAAAGCTTAAACTGTTATAGCATTCGATATTGCTCACGTCAGGATTATATAACACCATGATTCTTGAGTTACTGATTGATTTCGTTCTTCTTTCTCACGTATTACATTTCAGTAATCAAATCCACTGTTGAACTGTTCATATATATTGCTCACAAAAATGTGAGGGATATTTCAAAATGAAATTGCCATAATAAAGGATTCCCTTTATTTTAGTGAACAGTGTATAAACATAGATCGCTTATTGCACACAACCATGGGGGAATGAGTCCACTTGAAGAATCACCAGAACAGACCGGAACAGACAAAACAGTATCACCTTTTAAACACCTTAAAAATTTTAGTAGGTAAATACAGAGCAGCGCAACTAGTAGGAAGTCACGCTGGTCCAAATGAATAATGCTAATCCACTCTAGGTACAGTTTATGTAGTATTAAGTACATATGTTTCCACTTCTGGCCTCAGTTATCTCAGAATGTATACACCTAGAAGTATGTATGTTGTTCCTACTTTTGCACATATGTACATTCTTAATTTGTTTTATATTTTATCATAGTTGTGAACACCTGGATCGAAGCGAATGGACATTGAATGGATGGTCATGTCCGGATGTGGTTGCCGAGGTGTCGGGTGGTGCAGCAGTGATATGCTAGGTAACAACAGCTGTGACCCAGGTCGAAGTCTAGGTGGCGCTTTCTGGCCAGGTACAATAGACCTTGTCTAAAGGAAGGGGGGCTGGTGGAGGAAATCATTCCTATGACTGCATCAGAACCCTGCTAAATGCAATTGTGTGAAGTAAACATAGAGAAAAATGTTGAAGCAGTTTCAAAAGCGGTCTCAGACTTTAGAACCACACTGTGAACATCATTCATTAAATATGACCCTGATGAAAAAAACAAGCATTGACCAGCATCAGATCCATGCTGGTTTAAGCTGGCGTGATGCTGTTTTTGCTGGTTGACCAGCATAACCTTGCTGGCGAAGCTGGTTGCCCAGCATGATCTTGCTGGTTTTGTTGTTCAACCTGCATGCGCTAGTCACCAACATACTCAGAACAGACCAGCATGTACTGGTCACGACCATCCAAGAACCAGCAAAGACCAGTATGTGCTTATCACCAACATCTAAAAACCAGCAAAGGCCAACATGTGCTGGTCACCAGAAGCATGTTCAAACAAAACATGTTCAAAACACAACAAACGCTGGTCACCACCAAGTCCAGAATCATGCTGGTCTGTGGTTTTTTTCAGTAGGGGAAGTTGCCACTGAATATATTCTCTCCATTCAGCTACCAGAAGTTTAGTAAAGTCAGGAACTGATAGGTACTAAGGACTGATTTCACCTTCATAATTCAGGTTGGTTCTGTTTTGTTTGTGCTTAAAGACATTCTGGAAGTGTTAATTTCAGCTTTGAAGTAACATCACTCTAAAAGTTTGCAACTTAAGCAAATGTTTAACTTCACAGACATGCACCGTTTAAACCGTTGTGAACCAGGAAGCTAACCGTAATGGACATTGACTGGTTATTACCATAGCCATACATTAGTTTAAATACTTTCCACAACGTGTTTATTTGTATACACAATACTAATAATTAAACCACACAGAAAGCGTTTACTACACAGTAACACTGTAGGTATTTCAAGACTGCGGTTCCCTTTTCCGTCAGTAGGTGTCGCAAGGATTCAGTCGTACATGATGGACTCTTGGATGGATATTAGACGTACTATATTTAAAATGTTATAAGCTGAATGAGTGTTCTCTGGAATGTATGAACTGCCTTCATCTTCAACTCAAATAGGAAGAGCTGCAGCATAAATGTCATCTTAAAATGATGTAATTCAAGACCAGGGCTGCTCATAAATATTTTTTTGTAATTTCAAGAAAAGTCTCAATTCCTTTAAGTCCAGGTCAAAACTTTCGCATGTTAAGCTTTTCCTTTTTTTTTGCTATGTTTTTAAAAAAAAATTAAAAACAACATTTTGCTTGGATTAAAATGATCTTGATCATCTTTGAGATGTTTTCACATTCTCAATGTACCGGTAGTCTGCTTGTGCTAAATTCAGTTGGACATTATTTGGAATGCCACCCACCTGTTTTCCACCCACCTGTCTCACAGATCATGATGTATATCAGGCAGGATTGTGTGGAGGCACAGGTCTGGAGACGGCTACAAAACATTTCTGCTGCACTGAAAGATCTCAAGAGCACCGTGGCCTCCACAATTCTTAAACGGTCAAGGTCAGGAATAACCAGGACTCTTCATAGCGATGGCAGATTATTAAGTAATCAGGGAACCCAGTGGCTGAGCTCCAAAGATCCTGTTTTCCAGGATCCATCGGTGCAGCGCTCCACCAATCTGGACTTTAAGGCGCTGTTTACTGGTTCTTCTCAGTAATCGACACAAGAAAGTACCTAAAGGACTGTTTGAAACAAGTTTGTCTGGTTTGATGTAACAACAGTTTAACTTTTGGCCTCAATTCAAAGCATCATGTCTGGAGGAAAGCAGGCACTGCTCATCACCTACCCAACACCATCCAGTGAAGCATGAATGTGGCAGCATCATGCTGTGGGTTGTTTTTCAGTAACTGGGACAGGTAGACTGGTCAGGGTTGAGGAAAAGCTAAATGTAACAAATTGCAAATATATTCATAATGAAAACTGATCCAGGGCACTCTGAACCTCAGACTGGACCTATGTTTCACCATCCAAAATGACAGTGACCCACAGCCAAGACATCACAGAAGTGGCTTAGGGACAACGTTATCTTTGAGTAAACCAGCTATAGTCCTAACTTGAACCGAATCGAACATCCCTAGAGAGACCTCAAAATTCCCCCTCGGCCCCCATCCACCTCGGCAGAGGATCTGCCCCTGCAACATACCCCAGAAGAGACAATAATCGCTGCTTCGACTAAGTACTGAGAAAAGCGTCTGAATACTTCAAATTTATACAATACAAATTCATCGTCAGTACAAAACTTGTTATTCCTTTTCAACGTATTTGCAAAACAGCTGTGAGTGCTGAGTGCAGAATTATTAAAAAAAACGTACATTTGTTTTCATTTTAGCACAACGGGCTAGTAAACGGGCCTGAAGACTTTCCGAATGCATATATGAATGTATTTTGCATTGTTTACAAAAACTATCGCTGTATTTTGTAATTTTGATTTTTTCTTTTAGCTGTAAAGGCACCAATAAGAAAGTGAAAGTGATGACATTGCCTAAAACAAACTGAGTGATAGTGTCCACTAGGCCTTTGAGTGGCCATCACGATTACTGTATTTTGGTATTTTGGATTACTGTAGTTTGTCTCATCATCAGTCGTGAATCAGAGCAAAGCACGCACACAAGTGATGGGTGAGGGTCAACAACAGTTTTGTTGTTTGTTTGTTTTGCTTTATCAGAAAGGTATAGCAACTAATAAACAACTACACTACAAAAACAGGCATGAACATGTGACCTGCAACTATGAATGTTTGTAAGCGAAATACAGAAATGTAATCCCAATATAGCTTATTGTAAGCAAACTTAAAAGAAACTATAGCTATGTGTCTGCATGCTTGTGTTCCTGTGCGCATGGCGAGGGAGGGAACTGAATGCAGCTCACCAAAAGGAAATTAACTAAACTATGTACATTTAAAAATTACATAAAGATAGTCCACAAGAATTAAATGCAACTCAAGTACAGTACCCATCTCTGATCAAGGCTGACTTTGATTAAAATCCAGGTAAATGCAAGGGGAGTCAAAGGTCACTGGACAACTTTTTAGTTCAGAAACAAAAGGAAAAATGACATATCTGAATACCCCAGCAAGTAATGGGTGAAGGGGCCTTTCTTTTACACTGACTGGAAAAGCCACCATATTGGAGTTCTTTCAATGGGAAGGTGGTCAAAGAAAACCACAACTGTAGCAGAAATCGATTGACCCAATTGGATTTGCAATATCTCTTGTGGTTCAAAAGTTATCAAGACAGGAAGTTCAAAACATGTGTTGTTCATCATAGGTGACTGAAGATGGAATTGATTATTCTAATGTCCAGGGAACACAGCTGTCTCAGACTTCAACAGCCGAAACCCAGAAAGACCACCAATTTTACACAGCACTGTTGCATTCCTTATAACCAAATTCAGATAAACCAGGTCTATGAATGACAAGCTACGTAGTGGTTATGCAAACACTGCTCCCAACGTAGAAACAATAGTTTTGCCAGCCTTTGCGAACAGTTCACGACACAACACACGTGTCCTGTGCCTTTTGACACACCCTCTAGTTACCTTGCTGGGTAGCATTTTTCCTTAGCCAGCAGCTTGTTTGGTACATCCATAATACATTCTTGTACACAGAGAGAGTAGGTTACATTCGTTTCTTTATTATCACTCCATAGCTTCCATAAGGAGAATTCTTAACCCGTACATACAGAGCTTTAGATACAGGTATGCATCGCTTCATGTCCGTGATGCATGCTCTGAAGCTGGATGTTATGTGACTGGGATGTTTTCAATGTTTCATGTTTTCAATTCACTATAGATATATTTTGTTGGGACTGGATCACAGATGTTGTTACACACATGGAGATGTGTTTTCATACAGGAGCTTGAACTTGCAAAGATTGGTCTACTTTGCTGCTGATGTCGGTCCAGGGTAAATATACACTCACCAACCACTTTATTAAATACACCTGTACAACTACTCATTAACATGTAGACATGGTTAAGACAGTGTGCTGTAGTTCAAACTGAGCATCAGAACACGGAAGAAACGTGACTGAAGGATTACGTGCTGTTGTTTTTAAGTAGTACATTGTAATTACACTTAATACATTAGACAGAGATAAGGTTGTCATTAAAAGTTTTCTTGCAACATATGTATGCATGGCACATCAACAGTAGATTTTGTGCCTTAGGAGCCTCTTCCAATTATATCCACTTAAAATCTTTATCTACGAAGGGAAGGTCTTTTCGAGTGATGTCAATTGGAAAAGGAACGTGAGCGAGGAAAACATGGTTACTGTGGAAACAATCTTCCTTTCAGTTCTTCCTTTGTAACGTTGCATGTCCTCCTTTTCTGAATCACATGAGCAACACACTCCATTCATAACTGCCTTTCTTCATTTCCTCACTGCTCCCACACAGGTAATTCAGGCACAGAGTTTAATGGCAGTGTGGTTCCAGACATGTGAGTTGTACAGCATGTGCCGTAGATATGAAAGCATCTATGGGAAAGTGTTACAGGGAAGCAAAGCAAATCAGTTTGTAATTAAAAAACCTGTTTGAATAATGTTTAACATGCCCTCCTAGATACCTCAAACATTGCGTATAATGCTGCTGCTTATATGGAGTTACCGTTTTAGTTTCTTTATAATCGTTAGACAAAAACCCAGAAAATCATAGGTTCCACATTTGACTCTTGGGGACTTTTTTCTTGCCAGTAAGCCTCTGCTTACTCATTTGTGACCTGCTGTATGACTGTACCTATTGTTAGAAGTTCAATAAAAATAAATGTAATACATTTAACTTACCGATGGTCACATGCAGCACAAAAGGAGAATGGTACACTATTTTGTCAAAGGTCTGTGGACACATCTCCTAATGAGTGCTTTGTGTTGGAGCGTTTTTGCTGATTTTCTTGCCTGTTTTAACCCCACATTTTGTTATTAGACCTACAGATGCTATGGCACTCATCACCAAAGAACCCTTGGGTGGCACTCCAGTCCACTATAGGTTTGTAATAGTGCAGTGTTGCTGAATGCCATGATGTTGTAATGTAATATTTGGGTGCAGACAAACTTTACTGTTTAGTGTCTAAACATTTAAATTGGCAATGAGAACAGTATATTTGAACCAGCTATGGCACCCAACTATCTAGGTTAGGCTGAAGTCCTATGCACCCCCCCCACACACACACACACACACACACAAAAGAAAAATAAAAAACAAAATTCTGACATGGTGTTGATCTCAGTTCATGTGAGGAAAGTGTTCTGTATAAAGGATTGAAATATCATTCCTCCTAGCTGATGTCCAGAATTGATCAACAGTTACCAAAAATGTTTAGCAGCAGTTATTGAAATACAAAGGGGGTCACACCACTCGCATTTTCCTCAATAAATAAGTGGCCAAGTATAATATTTTGCATCGTTTGTTTAATGGGGTTCTCATGATCAATTTTTAGGATTTGTTCTGATAAAAATCTGATAATGTTGCGGTTTAACAGCACAGGTTCCACCCCCGCCATGGTCGACCATAGAAGCTGCATGCACATGCGCAGCGTCATATCCAGAGGTTGACTTTTAAAGATAGACGTAGGAGTGCTGCCAGTATTGCTGCAGAGGTTAAAGGGGTGGGGGGTCTGCCTGTTAGTGATCAGACTATACGCTGCACACTGTATCAAACTACTCTGCAAGGTTGCTGTCCCATAAGCATGATTCCCTCCCTGAGGTGCTGGACAGCCCAATGATGTCTCCAGACCTAAACTCCATTGAGTATCTGAAGCTCTGTGATGTTAGTGGAGGAGTGGGAGAGGATTACAATGTCAGCCTCTGAAGCCCTAGTGAACTCCATGCCCAAGAGAGTTAATAATAATGATAATCCTAATCATAAGTTTGACTCATAAATACGCCTCTCCCAAGCTCAAGGTCACTGTACAAAGCAAACAAACAAAATATGAGAACTTAATTAATAGAGCATCAGCACTTCTATATATATAAATATAGAGTTGGCATTCAGCCGCATAACAATGAAAGTAAAGAATGTATGTGGAAAGATGTAAATACTAAAAAGAAGTGGTCCCAGCACAGAGCCTGGCGGTACGCCATGTTTTACCAAGGGGAAAATAAGTATTTGATACACTGCCAATTTTGCAAGTTTTCCCACGTGGAAAGGTCTTTCATTTTTATCGTAGGTACAAACAAATTTACATTGTATGATTTTTCAATAATTTTAAAGTATTTTATTGCATAAAATAAGTTTTTGATACAATAGATAAACATATTCATATCTGGTACACAAACATTTGCCTACATTGACAGACATCACATGTTTCCTGTGGTTCTTGACCTTGATTTTGGCCCATTCCTCCATACAGATCTTCTCCAGATCTTTCAGGTTTCAGGCCATCCCTCCTCCCTTCAATACAGTGGATCAATAAGAAACATTAATAAGCATGATGTTTCCACACCTATGCTTCACGGTTGGGACGGTGTTCTCATCCTTCTTCTTCTTCTTCCTCCAAACACGGGCGAAAGGAGCACATACCAAAAAACTCTATTTTGGTATCGTCTGACCACATGATCTTCTCCCATGCCTCCTCTGAATTATCCAGATGGTCATTGGCGAACTTCAAATGGGCCTAAATATTTGCTGACGTGATTAGGGGGACCTTGCGTGCCCTGCAGGATTTTAATCCAAGACACAAAATCGGCAGAGTATCAAATACTTATTTTTCCCACCGCAGAGCAGAGCAGTCTCTGTGCTGTATTGAGAACAGAAGCCAGATTGAAGCGAGACGAGTAATTGTGAGTACTCAAAATGTCATGTAGCTGAGCAGCTTTTTCGACAACCTTAGAAATAAAAGGAAGATTAGAGATTAGTCTGAAGTTACTCAATGTGGCTCTGTCCAACACATGTTAAGGCAGTGTTGGGAAACAATGGTGGCCACACAAAATATTGACACTTTGGGCACAGTTTTCTCACTTTTGTTGCCATCAGTTTAGACATTAATGGCTGTGTATTGAGTGATTTTGAGGGCACTGCCAATTTACACAGTTATACAATCTGTAGACTGGATACACTGCATTGTATCAACGTGTCATATCTTCAGTGTTGTCCCATGAAAAAATAGTTACAAAAATGTGAAGGGTGTTTCATGAGGTACTGTATTTGCTGCTCTTTCCTGTTTTTAGAAGGGTTGTATTATAATGATGTGAATTATAAAAGGGTTATAAAAAAGTCGTAATTTTAAAACTATAAAACCTAAGGTTTTAAACCATAGCTGAAGTATGTTATTGAAGTAAAATGGCTCATTATGGAAAATACTTGAAGTTACTCATACATGTGATTGCTGTATATAACAAGCAAGGAAGCCAGATGATGCATAATAGCTTTCATAAATTGGTGAGTCATTGTGCGGTGCTGCTTTGCCTCAGCATGTACCAAGAGAAAAATGAACACTGAGCTGGAATGGTTTTAAGACAGCTTGCATTTACGTAATTTAGCAGATGCCCTTACCAGGTGCGATTTACAATGAATACATTTGTACAATCCAAGCAATTGTTAAGTGTTAAGGGTCTTGCTCAGGGACCCAACTGTGGCAGAGGGGGGATTTGAACCCTGCACCTTCTCGTTCATAGTCCAGTACTTTAACCACTAGGCCCATAATTTGAGCCACTCATTGTTTTTGCTGTGTCACACTTACCACTACTACCAGTTTTATTTACCACTGGCTTTGGGGGTTGTATGGCATTGTCCTGATTAAACCTGATTAAAAGGGCAATTCCTGTAAGCTTCTTTCTGATTGTGTTCCCAGGGAGTTACAGCAGCAGTGTGACATGTGCTGTGGAATTTTGCATGTATCTCTTGCATTAAAGCAAATTGGATTTTTTATTGTGCAACAAGTAAAATAAAATGTCATCATTTAGTCCAGTGGGGTAGAAATAAATAGGAACTAATTGACTGTGTCACAATGTCTACAAAGCGGATCGAAAACAAAAACAGCAAAACAGGATCTATAATTTTTAAAGATTATACTTTTCACCAGGTACCAAAACATTTATCTCATAAAGCAGTCCAGAGTTTGTACTATATGGACCTCTGTATTATGGAGGACTATATATATA
>JAUZST010052573.1:0-24536 GCA_034779995.1 Parotocinclus haroldoi | reverse complement strand
TATTATTATTATTATTATTATTATTATTATTATTATTATCATTATTATTATTATTGTTATTATTATTATTATTATTAATATTATTATTATTATTTATATTATTATTTCCAACAGTATATTATTGACCAAGTAAAAAGTAATTCATTATGAAACAATAGATCGAAACAATCTTCTCTAATGAGTCTGATAATATCGCTCTTCAGAAACCGTTAAGTAGAGTAGATGAGAAGTGGGAGTGATGAAAAAAAGTGCTCTTGTCCATCCTCCCTCCAAAACTTTTGAGAAACCTCACGATCTTGTATCTTTGGGATATTTTAAATCAAACTCTTCACCAGAAACTAAACATCTACTTTCCTGATAGCTGTCACAACATCAGCATTCTGTCTGTCCGATCTGAATTAAAATCACTATCTGCCTGCATCTCTTCAAACGAAACCGTGTGCTAGAGGAAGCTTCTCTGTTTGCAATCAAACTGCAATCTATTTAATTGTGTTTAGACAAAATGACAAAAAAAACTTCCTTCCCTCGTTGTGCAAAAAAACACTGACTGGTACTTCACCAGATGTGCACATTTACTTCTTCTTTAGTGTCCACTTTAGTCTTTTTACTATAATAAATAATTACTATATACTATAGCTCTTACTAATACTAACACTGTACTATTCATTCATTCATTCATTCATTCATTCATTCATTCATTCATTCATTCATTCATTGTCACACTCGCGTAAGTTCGCGAGCAGCCTGGGCCTAACCGGCTGTACAAGGCGAACATCCTTGTACACATACACACTGGGACTAAGAACACTTTTAAACAAAGTGGCCAAATGGTTAATGGCTTATCAATTAGGATTAGATGAACTGAAATTAACTGACCCACTGTATTCTTACTTGTTTTGTAAAACTGTTGTGAATATACTGCGTGGAAGAAAAATGAAGGTGAAAGAAAGTTAGAAGTACAGCGTGTAAATATTTGTGTAACATACAAATGGACAGACAATACGTCTTGTAGGTTAAACCGACGTAAATCAAGTGTAAATGTTTGTGTAAAAGTAGGCCTATATGGACTGCATTGGCAGAAGCAACTGTCCTCTGTAAACTTTACCTATTTGTGTTCATGATTAGTTTATACATCGTTAACCATGATGACCATTGATAGATCTGTACTGTGATCTGTAATGTAGTTTAAAAACGATGAATGAACAAGGGATGTTTTAACCTCGTATTACAAGATAAATACATGATTACTATTAAAATAATATATGGGTTAAAATGTTTACATTTATTTAGGGTAAAATAAAAACTACAACGTTTTTATTAACAATGTAGCCTAAAGAAAGTATCAGGTTGGCTGTAAGAAAAAAAACTGAACACACAAAGTTATTTAGAAGTTTTCAAACGAAATAATACCAGACAATTTGAGTGTGCAGGTGCACGCCCGTGTGTATGTTAAAACAGGCCTAACCTAATTTTGGATTACAGAGGCACCTCCAAACCCTGGGTACTGAATTCGCAGCTTTTCGTCTTAAACCGACCCACCTTGTCTGTAAACATGATTTTAAGAGCCCAAATCTTCTAATTTGCATAATAATCGGGACTTGTTGACTTAGACATCATTATCGTACGTTTAGTCTGCTGTTTGACATAAAGATTATCATGTTGTTTCGATGGTTCCGAGATTTCACAGCTCGTCATTCGCATGTTAATTGTTTGTGAATTCGATCCGGACAAATTAATATCAGGCCTCCTGCCTGCCTTCATATCTGCGTTGTGGATCAGCTTCATTTAAATGTTAAAGGAGGAGCAGCGCTGGTCGAAACTCGCAGTGCAAATCGCTGCCAATGTTTCCATTTCATGTTTACACATCCTTATTTAAAAATGTCCATGTTTGGTTTGAGCCTTCAGGTGTTAGGTTGACATTAATGCATAAAACAATTAAACAAGTGTTTAAGCGTTTGTGTTTACGCATCTTTAAATGCACATACTTCAAAAACTACAACACTATCCATCCGAATGTAACAGTTTATTCCCATGCCTTGCGCCCCTTTTTGTGCCGAAACCTTCACTTGAAAGGGAACAAGACCAGAATATTTTTGTAGGAAATTATATGTATATAGACTACGGGGATGAGAGAGTTCATAAGCAATGCATCTTTAACAAGTGAATCAGCTCTTCTTGTCACCGATTTAGCCTACAAAACACCACACAAGTTTATAAATAGGCATTACATCAGCACGAAATGAAAAAAAAACCATTGGTATATACATTTATTTATTCCTACCAGAAAGATGTACCTGATTAACTTATTATTAAGAATATTCATTTAAGATATGAATAAACATGTAGCTTATAGTAAACTTATTCATAACCATTCATCTTTATTTTCATTTGACAAAATATAACTAGCTAATTATCGACACCTATCCCTAATCTTAACCTTAGAAACGTCGTATCGTTTGTTTCTAAAGCAATGTTCTTTATGAGTAATATTAAAACATCTCAACAACAGCACACACAAACACACTTAGACAAACACACTACACACACCTGAAAGTGCTTCATTTCACGCTGGGAGTGGAAGTGTCACGTGACACGTCAAGTCACGCCCACGCGTCATTTAAAGTCTGCTTAAAAAGAGACCGGAGTGAGAGTTGCAGGTAGACGGACTTTGAGTGCGGTGACAGCAGTTGTCTCTCTCACACGCACTGTGCTTGAATGAGAAAGTAAACTTTGAGAAACTTGTTTAGGCTGTTTGTTGTGTAGGATGGCTATGGCGGATGCGCTACTGCCGGCCAACGCTGGCTTTACCAACAGTCAGCTTTTAGAGGAGAAGCATTCCCAGATAATGCGAGTAAGTAAACTATGGGTTGCTTTTGGGCGTCAATTGTTACTGTAAGTTAAACGACTTTTTAATGTTTAACTCTTCATCAGTGAAGAGTCAGTGGCCTACATAATGGTATTTTAGTGCTAAATGCATGACTAATCGAGTAATTTCAATTTCCAGGACTGGAGCACGGATCAAGCCGACTTGGGCACGAAACCGTGGGTCGAGGTTGAATTCAGCATCTTCGAATCTCCACCACTGAGCAGGGACGAGGATGAGCTGTCCAAGTTTCTAGATCTGGAGTTCATTCTGTCCAACTCCATGGCGTCAGAGCGCGAGGGTGCCCCCGTGCCCGTCTCGTATCCGTTACCGGAATCACCGGACAGCTGCAGCGCTGCCTATGAGAGCACCGAGACTGCGCACGGCCTGGTAGCCGAGCTCCTAAGTCCAGACATGAGCTATATGAACCAAGGTTACCAGCAGAAAGCGCGCTTCGATCAACCGGAATACACTGACCTGAGCGCGCTGGGTGCCAGAAGCCGCGCGCCCGTGCACCTCGCTGCTCCACACGCGCAGGGTTACAAAATAAAGACAGAGCGTCACGAGCAGCCGTGCATGCTGGCTAATGACTACATGGGACACTTTTACGGACAGAAAGGGCACTGCGTTGCTCCCGTGCAGCATTTTGCACAGCAGATGCCCGATGCGCCCCGGGACATGCCTGATATGAGCTTGCACGTCGCGCAGCAGCAGTATCCGTATCAAGCGCAATACCACAGTGCACAGCACTACCATGGACAGTACGCAGTATTCACAGACCCAATGCGTGCCCATCATCACCAGGTCATGCAAGGGGCCGTGCTCACACCGCCATCGTCGCCTTTACTCGAGCTGTTCAGCACGGACGACAACAGACCTAAGCGGGGAAGGAGAGCATGGGCTCGGAGACGAGCAGCCACGCACAGCTGCGAGTTTGCGGGTTGTGGGAAAACTTACACCAAGAGCTCGCATCTGAAAGCGCACATGCGCACACATACCGGTGAGTACAGACCTTATATTAACTTTGATCTTTGTTAGTAGCAAATCTTTTAGCATAAGACGCCTGACAAACTACCCTCTAAAATAACAAAATAAAACTATATATATAATTGTCAACACGTTGTGGCATTAAACAGGCTATAATGCCCCCTACCGGCCAGTTTTAGTAGAATCATGTAGGCATGTATTGAGAGTGTGTATAAGAACATTCTCCACCACGTGCATTCTCATAAACATTGTTTCTTGCTGTGCAGGTGAAAAGCCATACCACTGTACCTGGGAAGCCTGCGGCTGGAAATTCGCCCGTTCTGACGAGCTGACACGCCATTACAGGAAACACACGGGACACAGGCCCTTCCAGTGCCACCTCTGCGAGAGGGCATTCTCCCGCTCCGACCATCTGGCCCTGCACATGAAGAGACACATGTGAACACAGAGCTACATGTCTGTTTTGGACATTTTTATATTAAAGTTCAAGGGATGCCTGAGGGAAAGTCAATTTTATACCAAATTCCATTTCACCTCAGTTCAAACCTTATGGACTTTAGACTTGCACTAGAGCAACAATGCTTACAATATGCTAATATGTCCACCAACAAGCATCAACGAAAATTTGTGCTTTTTTGCATGAAGTACTACTTTCAGGTTGTGCCCGTTTTGCCAGCAGCAGGGTTGTAAATACGACAAAGATTGTTTTGACTTAAATTATAGCAGTATTTAAAATGAAGTTTTGCTAAAGATAAGTTATTTAGTTTGGGATAGGATAGCTTTGTAAATAAATAGGGCAGGACCCATATTTTGTATATATTTCTTTTTTCTTTTTTTATGAATTTAGACCCAGACAGGGGAATCTGGTTTTATGTATAATACCAAACTCTAAATACCTTTTGTACCACTGAGTTGTTTGAATTGTTCGTTTAGAGTTCAGTACACGAGGACTTAAGGTACTTAAGTAGAGTTTTCTATCAAAGTGCAAAACTTTCAAACTTCTGAAATCTGCATACTTGAATATGGTGTTTGTATGTATGTAGCCCCTAACTTACAAGCCTTAAAATATAAACATTTTCACATTCACTGCTTTGTCTCTGTGTCAATTTTGAAGCAACTGGGGATGTATGAAGCAAAATATAAAGAAGGTGGGAGGGAGAAAAATTAATAAAATTACATTTTGCTTGTTAATAAACACACAGAAACATTTAATGAAACATGGGCAAGAGCTTCACATTTTATGGAAGTAAAAACTAGAACTAGTGTGAGACAACTATAGAGCTTCAGTAGAATGAAAAAGTGCAGCCTAGTAAAATACATGTCCATAGTACTATGTATAATTATAAAATACATCAGGATTAAAACTGCACTGATAGCAAAAATTAGTGGATAAAAATTAAATTATTCCCTACTTTTTGTGAGTAGTATATAAAATACTTTTATGCATGCTACCTGGAGTTTAGTACTTACTGCCCGATCTCGCCCCCTGCTGGCAGCTAAGCACGTGAAACGTGCACGCATGGTGTTATAAAACATACAATGCCATGTGGCAGTGTGTATAAATCATTTGGTCGTCCTGTTATGCACAATTGGCTTCTGATATACATTTGTTACCACAACACCTCTCACTCAAGGTTAAGGTTAATTCATAAGGTTAATTCATGTAACATAATGCTGGATCAAAACATGACACACTTATGTTGTTCACCTAGTTATATTGGTCACAACCATTAGTGCATATTTAAAAATGAAATATATATGATGGATCCTCTAATTGTAGACTATATTGGCAAAAGTGCATAGACATACCTTCCAATGAGTGATTCCTATTTTCAGCCACAATCACTGCTGACAAAAACATCATATCAAGCAGATGCAGTTGAGAAAATAGGGTAGCACGGTGACTCGGTGGGTGGCACCACTGCCTCACAGCAAGAAGGTTCCAGCAACAACAAGGCAACAACTGTAGGTGCAATTATTAGAAAATGGAAGAAACACAAGATGACTGTCAATCTTCCTCTGTCTGGGGCTCCATGCAAGATCTCACCTTGTGCGGTAAGGATGATTCTGAGAAAGGTCATGACTCTGCTCAGAACTACATGGGACCACAGTATCTAACATGTGACCATTGGTAACACTACGCTGTCATGGACTAAAATCCCTGCAGGGCACAAAAGGTCCCCCTGATCACCCCAATTAAAAATCTTTGGAAGGAGTTGAAACTAAATGTTGCACAAAATCATACAATGTGATTCCCTGATAGATTCTGTCTCTCATAGTTGAAGTGTACATACAATAAAAATTACAGACCTCTCAATTCTTTTTAGGTGAGAAAAGAACTTGCAAAATCGCAAACTCAATGCTCAAGAGATTTAAGGCAGTGCTGGAAATTAATGGTAGCCACAAAAAATTGACATTTTGGGCAAAACTTGGCAATCTTTACTTTGCAAAGCATGATTTGCAAATCCGTTTCAACCCATATTTAATTGAATACAACACAAAAAAAATATTTAATCACATCATATTTAATCTAATTCAAAATCAGTTCAAAAGGATAAACTTTTATTGTTTTTTTGTAAATATTCACTGATTAATTTGATGTCTGCAACACATTCCAAAAGAGTTGTGACAGGGGCAACAAAAGACTGGAAAAGTTGAGGAATGCTGGACAAACACTTGTTTGGAACATTCCACAAGTGAAGGGTTAATATAAAACAAGTGAGTGTCATGATTGGGTATAAAGGGAGCATCCCGCAAATGCTCAGTTGTTTACAAGCAAGGATGGGGCGAGGTTCACCAATTTGTGAACAACTGCTTGAGCAAAAAAACTCTGTATTGGATATTATCACAAGGGCTCAGGAACACTTCAAAAATCCATTGTCAGTTAAAATAGTTCATTGCTCCATCTACAAGTGCAAGTTAAAACTCTGCCATGCAATGCAAAAGCTTTCCCTGGGTCCGAGCTCATTTGAGATGAACTGACGCAAAATGGAAAAGTGTCCTCTTTTCTGATGAGTCCACATTTCAGATTGTTTTTGCAAATCATATATTTCGTGTCCTTTGGGCCAAAGAGAAAAAGGATTGTCCAGATTGGTATCATCACAAAATTCAAAAGCCATCATATTTTAATAGTATGGGGGTATGTTAGTGCCCATTAGTGTTGCTGTTTATCTCAGCCAAGCAAAGATAATGCCAAGCCACATTCTGTATGTGTTACAACAGTGTGGCGTAGTAGTAAAAGACTGCGGGTACTATACTGGCCTGCGTGCAGTCCAGACCTATTTCACACTGAAAATGTGTGGAGCATTATAAAATGCAAAATACGACAACAGAGACCCTGGACTGTTGAGCAAATTAAGTTGTACATCAAGCAAGAATGGGACCTACAAAAGAATTCAACCTACAAAGCTGCAACAATGAGTGCCCTCAATTCCGAAACGCTTACTGAGTGTTGTTAAAAGGAAAGGAAATGTATCATAGTGAACATAGTAAACATGCCCCTGTCCCAACTTCTTTGGAACATGTTGCAGTGATCAAATTCAAAATGAGTGAATATTTGAAAAAAAAAAACAATAAAATATATCAGTTTAAATATGACATTTCTTGTCTTTGTAGTGTATTCAATTAAAGAGGTTGAAAAGGATTTGCTAATCACCGTATTCTGTTTTTATTAATGCTTTACACAACGTCCAAACTTTACTGGAATTGGGGATGCAAAAGAAGATTACGTGTTGCTTTATTGATCAGATTTGAAGATAAAAAAATAATTTACCAAAAGTGCATTTCTTGTAATTGTTTTGACTATTTTTTTTATCAGAGTGACAACAATTGTGGTGTTTGTAAATATCACTGGAAACTCCAAATGAAGCAAAAGTGTCGCGTAATTATGTAACTCAAAAAGTTCTAATGGCTTTACCATTAAATGCTAACATAACATTATTTCAGTCAAAAGGAGGGTGAGTTAAAAGTCTTAGGGCACATTTTTGCTGCCAAAACCATTGTTGAGGTTTCTTTCTCAGCCTTCGTCCTCAGATTATCTCCTCGTTGTCCACAGCACCCTAACCCATTACTTACCAGGGTATTCAGATATTTCCCTTTTGATCCTGTATATTGGCTTTTGATCCTGTATATTGACTAAAGCTTATTTCACCATTGTGTCTGCACCAGTTGAGGTGCGTTGATAGTGTCACTAGCTTTGTAATAGTGTAACAGTACCACTTGACATTTTGCCTGTTGACTTTATATACAGCAAGGGCTAAGAGTATGTTAACAATGCTTTGTTTATTACTGTGTTTTTCATTACAAATCACATAATCAGCGTTTCTTGATCTGCACTGGTCTTTTAGAGTAAGTTATGTAAAACTAATTTACAAACTTATAGATACTTCTAGAAACTTTAGTTCTAATAATAGTAGTAATATTAAACAAAATATGAACCCTTTAAAGATTCAAACTTTTTACTAGTGGTCTCACGCAGATAGCAAGCATTAAGGAACTGAGGATACTACTTGTTGAAGCTTTGTTGGTAAAATTCTTTTCCAAATTAATCAGCAGTGAGTCATTGTGTACTGTATAATTATCAGAAAGTTTTTTATTTCATCATTTAACTATAAGTATTGGAATTATTTATGCATAAACCACATGGCTAGCTAGCTAACGTAAGACATTCCTCAAGAAAACATTATATGAATTAATCAGAGCATGGCTAGCACACTAGCTTGTCATGGTAAAAAGCTTTTCAGAATCTGTTCATTGACTACAGTACGTGTTGTGTTGCTACAGTAAGTACAGATATGTTATATAAGCTAACCTTCTACTTATACATTATATCTAACATAATGTTTAATATACTGTAATTGGTCAGGTGAATTAGCAGTCTAATACTTACCACTGCATGGATCAGGAATCAGGTTTTACATGCAGACAAAACTCCCTGTATCTAAGGGAGGGGAAACAGGTCAATGGGAATAATTTCCTGGCACTGCAACAGCAACCCCTACCCAGCCCTGCAACTTAATGGAAACCCTTTCAAGGTGGAAAATATGCCTGCTTCCTGTGATCCCCATGATAAAGTGATAAAGTATAACGTTATTTAAATGCATGAATCATATTAATCGGACTTATTTTGCACACTGTGCTTTATGCATACTTTACTCATTGAAACTGGAGTTTGTTCAGACCTACATTTATATCTACGTGATCTGTGCCACAAATGTCCTGTGACTCCTCACAATGGCAAGCCTGATTAGCTACCACTAAAATGTAGTTACTGTAGTAAAACAAACTGATGAATGCCATTTTGTAGACATTTTAAATTTCTTATAAAATTATAATGACTTCATAAAAAATCGGTTTTAATATAATTTGCTGAATTAAAATTGTTATGCCTGAAATGGTCCGTGTTTTGCTTTTTATATTTTCACAAATATGTGTGTAGCTCAAGTAAGAAACTACCATGTAAAGGTATTACAAACATAACTGTAAATACCATATTTTTAAAAAGGCTATTTAATGAACCTAAAAATAGCGTTTGTTCCTCAACTGCGATCTGCGTACTGCTTTTTGTCCACAAGGGGGGGCTATTAGCTCTTTAACAGACCCTGTAATTGAAAAGAGTTAAACTGAATTACGTTGACAACCGTGTCTTTAGATTTAAATTAAATACAGTTTTATAGTTAAGTTACTGGTGTTTTACTTGCTTTGCGTTGTTTGCAATACACATAAAAACTCTTAACTGGACAGAACAAACGCTAATTAATTTAACTAATGTAGCTGTGTCTCCCCCTGTTGGTGCTATTAACAATTACATGGAAATATAATTCATTCACCGGTGTCTATCATGTTTAAACCTGTGTTTTTGGGTTATAATTTTAATATCATTTTACATATTAACTAATAATAGTATATATATATGATGTTTTTGCATATTCATGTACACAAAGATCCCTTAATATTTACATGTAGATTTAATATTCGTTTGGCAAAGTTTTCTCAAAGTATGTAAAAAAAAACATTGGAAATATTTAATGTTTCTGTCCATCAGGATGAACTGAATTTTGTCAGCTACATAAATTAGCTGATATACACTGGCTGGCTAGTACCTGCTGAGAAGTCAAGCCAGACCACTTGCAACAAAGATATTAGCAAACAGACTTGCACCACACAATAAGAAACAACTCAAACTTCAAATTGACAAGGTGAGATATGAACCAGGTTGGCTCAGCAGCAGACCGCTGAGTGGTTGTGCTGATTGGCACCCCAGTTTGCTACCACATCTTATGTCTTAGGCTGTAGACTACCAGGGCAGTTCCCTATCAAACAAGCTAAACCTTTCCATAATGCTCCCTGTGGCATGCAGATTTGGATTAATTATTCATGAAAATAACTAAAAGAATGAAAGAATGAATAGATGAAAACAGGGTCTGTAGGGTGAGTTAAAGTCTTAGAGCACATTTTTGCAAAGGCTGCCAAAACGATTGTTGAGGTTTCTTCCTCAGTCTTCATCCTCAGATGACCACTACACCACTAACCCATTACTTACCAGGGTGTTCAGATATTTCCCTTTCCCCTTTGTTTCTGGAATAAAAGGGTATCCTGTGGCTTTTGATCCTGTATATTGACTAAAGCTTATTTCACCATTGTGTCTGCACCAGTTGAGTTACATTGATAGTGTTGCTAGCGTTGTAATAGTGTAACAGTACACTTGACTAACTGACTCAAATTTTGCCTGATGACTTTACATACAGCAAGGGCTACGAGTATGTTATCAATGATTTGTTTATTACAGTGTTTTTCATTACAAATCACATAATCAGCATTTCTTGATCTGCTTATTTAGCAGTTGTGAAGTGTGTTTTTATTCTATTGATCTTAAGATTACTGGTGTAAGTTATGTTTATAAATAATGTATATGAATAATAAAACATAGATATTTCTACAAAATTAGTTCTAATAATAGTAATAATAATAATAAACAATATATAAACCCTTTAAAGATCCAAACTTCTCACTAGTGGTCTCACGCAGATAGCACACTATTGGCACACAAAGTAGTGGGGTATTACTTTGTGAGAAGGATAAAGCTGGTCACTTTGCTAGACATGCTCTGCTATGAACCTGAATGGCAATTATAAGCAGGGTTAAAATGACAACCTATGACCATTATGAAATGTCATCATGTGCTAATGCCACCATTTAAACCTGTGATTCACCTTGAAGCCGACACTACTTCAGAATTGTGTTAGAGCCATGTTATTACAGACAATTAATCAACACTTTAAATGTTTTTATAGGTTTTTACTGTTGGAAAACTGTAATTAGACACAGATTAGACGCATTGCTGCAGCTGTAGAACCTGATTCAAAAACCTACAGTCACCTCACTTACACAAGGTATAATACTGTATATAATACTGTATAATATCATGGCCACACAACCCACTGATGCCATCATAAGTCGGATGTTTAACCTGCACGACAATGTTTGTGACAAATGGCCCACTCTGCACACTGCCCAGACTAATTCTCATGTGCACATGCAGGATTCAAGATTTTATTATTTACTGGTATGTCACCAACCATAAAAGATCATGTAAGCTGACGTTGGCAGGGAGTTGTTTTGTGTGTCTGAACAGCACGTCAAATGTGTACATCACCATCATGTACCAACCACAGCCTGTGGGTACGCCCATAAAGAAACAACAGCTAGACAACATATTACTGCTCAATTACAGCTTCTTTCAAAAAACAAGCAAATATGCAGTTTATGTTTGGCATTAGTTAACCTTTACCAAATACTCAACAGTATAATGTTTTGTTATGCTTTATTTGTGTGGCACAAAGACATGACACCAGCGCTTAATATATAGCACTGACAAATAATAATCTTTAAAAGTTTTGCAATTATGTGCACTTATGCAGCATTCTACCTAAAATCAGCTTCATGGCTATTAATGAATCTCTTTTTTCATACGCTGTGTCTAATGTAAACACTGATCAGGTTATCATGAGCCAAAAATGTAAAGATAATTTATTAGTATGTACTTATGCTGTAGTAAAGGTTTAAACTGAATATATATTTTTTATGGAATACATTGCCTGTACAAAGATGTTATATACCTCAGGCAGCACGGTGGCTTGGTGGGTAACACCAGCAGGTTCAGTCCAAGGGGTTGCCAAAAGCAACGTCAAAGAAGCCAAATAAACAAACAAACAAACCTTACAAAACTCAAATAAAGCAACTTCTCTGAAAGTTAATAAATGAAAAGGAATGAAAATAACTTTGCCCATCTACAACTGTTCACCAAAGGGTTGCAAGTATTGCTCAAGAAGTTGGATCTATATCACAACATCCTTTTATTTATCCTAGCCAATTTCCCTGTTTTATAGTAAATGCGGTACATTTGGGTTGTGGTTTCCACACAATTTACACTTATTAATAGGATTTCCTTTGGTACTCAAGGAGATGGATACAGCCTACAAAATCTTTTTGTCTTCTTTATTTGTCATCTTTTGCCTAGTTCCAGCCTTTTTACAATTGGTGCCTTTAAAAACATAAAATACATCCCTTGTGTAACTATGCAGTGCCAACAGCTGAAATAGCTGAAAAGTTGAAATAGTCGCTTTTGATTGTTTTGTTTGAAACAAAATCACTATAACTGATGTTAGGTATGATTTTTTTGTTAGCAGTGTACACCCAAGGTGAGTGAGCGTATCTCAGAATGCTTACTATGCTTGCTTTAAAGAGTTCACTTAACAAACACATTTTACAAATCAAATTTGAATCATTATTTGATATTTAAAATGCTATTTTCACTTTGCTTGTGGGTATATTGTGTAAGTATCGAAGTTAAAAATAGTGAAAGTGTAATGTATTTAAATTTTCTGGATGTATTGTGACAAAGGTAATATTTTTGACTGTGTATGATGACATTCCCTAATGTATGTTATGTTAATGTATGTTATGTTATGTAATGTATGTTATGTTAATTTTAAAACTAAGCCCAGCCAGCAATAATCGACATCTGAGGACAGTAAAATGCATATATTTTTTAAACACATAATTTAAACTGAAACAGGATTTAAAGTGAAACATGAATCATACTAGAGATGACGGCTATCTGCAGAGCCTGCACAAGTCTCATTTTATTGTACTTATGTTTTAATTTTTACAGCGAAATGTTGGATTACTCCTTAACTTGGTTTGAGGGAAAATCTTTGAGCTGTGGTTAGGAGGATTTTAGGCAAACAGCAAACAAGATGCTCAAGAATTCATAACCTTAGTGCCTTAACATCATTTTAATCGGAGTAGAGACAATTTTCATAATGCAAAAATGCACCCTTTGTGGGACCACGTAAAACAACATACAGGCATGCCAGGAGTGTACACCTATATAGAATCTATGCCGAAATTCACTGATTCCCTGGACGCGACACAAGACCAGACAGAAGCTGTTAAAGCGTCCTCCCTCAGTCAAAGTCAATCTGCATTGGAAGATCAGGGACACAGTTGTAATGGGCTAGCAAAAACCACAAACCACTTTGACACATGAGTACCACCATAAACTAATAAAGTAAAAAATAATCTAAGAATTTGTTAAAGAGGTTTTAATACCTCAAACCTACTGTGGCAAATTACAGTGAATTATATAATTATATAATACTATAGCCATATAGCTGTTTTTTTTTTAATTAGCTTAATTTGTGTGCAGGTTTGTTTGTTATGTCGTTTGGATTAAGATCTGTGAAAAAGAACTTCATAGTGAATTATATAAACAGAGGTTTGGAACGGATGGTTCAAAAGAATCGATTCAGTAAAGTGATTCGTTAAAGCCCAGCAGCGTCTCTTTTCGTGGACTAGTATAAAACGCACGAGGAGGAGGGGCGTACCGGGCACGGCGCTACTTTGAATATTGTAACAAAGAAGGAGGGTCTTGTTTTAAAAAGGAGAAGAATTTGGTGATACAGGATTCCTACGTTTTAAAAATCTATTCAAGGAAAGGCAGACTCTTCACAAACAAAAGGACTGAACCAATGGTAAGAACAATGTAGTTATTTATTATTCTACAATTTGTCACCGAAATATACCCAGTTAAACACTGTGTTGTTTAAAATATAAAAAGGATTTCCCTATATGTTTTAAATGTCTCGTTCTGGTCACTTAGTAAAGTATTTACTGTTGTTGTCTAACAAGATAAACACAATGTCTTTGCTGCATTGATATAGTATACAATTTGACAGCATGGCTGATAAGAATTTATATATTTGTAGAATTCGTGACGTCATAAAAAGATAGACGTGCGTGCATTAATGGCGATCACTGGAAACTCCACTTACTGGATTCTTGCCAAGGTTTTGACAGAAAACTAAACAGCGTTTATCTTAAGCCTCTGTAACCACGTGGCGGAGTGCATGCAGTTCTGCAGTCTACAGGGAGAGGGCAGGTAAAAATACTAAAAGAGTACAAGTTTTGCTTGACGTGAATGGTATAAAGTAAAATGAATTGATTGTTACCATGTATTAACAATTATTTGTTTTCAGTTATTTGTGTTTAAGCAAGATTAACAGAGACTGTTAATCTATCAGAGCTATGCCATAACATAACTTTATAATGTAAAATCTTAAATGTCTTTCTGATATCACTGAGTATTTAAGGTACAAATAAGGAATTTGTTGTGTTCAGGACTTTATTTCAACACTTTGTCTCTAATGACCTCACTGCACACACCAGCAGGTTGGCAGCACTAGGACCTAGGAACCTATTGATGAAGTTGTCATACCCACCTTACTGGGACAGTTGCATTGTTCCTGACTTGCTGAGCAGATCTACAGGACACACCATGCAAATTCATTATATGCACTTCATGTCCCATAATGCCCTAGCATTCTCCCAAAAGCTTGAGCAACATTTTTGCATGGAGTATTGGACATCTGCAAACATTTAAAATTAAGACATAAGTAATAAAGCTAATGGCTACATGTTCTGTCTAGCCCCTTATAGCATATAACTTACCAAAACCACATATTAGACCACTAAAGTAAAAGCTTTCATTAAACTAGCAAAGCCACAAGTTAGATTAGCATAAACAAGTATTAAAATGCAGCAGTAAAATATTAATTTTAATATAGTTTAAATAAATTTAAATAGTCTTAATTTACATAATTTCTCATCAATGGTAGAGTTTTACCCATAAATAGATTAAATGTATACTTAAGAGATAACTTAATAGTCTTATTGTCTTATTGCCACTACAACTGATTGGCAAGCAAAACGCTCTAAATCTTGTGTGTACTCTAGTTACAGCTAGTAAGTCTGACAAATCAAGTTTACTTTAGGGGTTGTTTGTTAGTGATTAGTAGTGTTGTTATTTTTATAAATGTCTGTAGTTCATGTTCTTCCCATGCACTGGGTGCCCAGCTCTTTTGAATAGAGCCAGCCCAGGCCCATCACCATCAAGGACTGAAAGATGGCTGAGATGATGAATAGGAAATGTGTATTGGAGGCCTGATGTTGGCACACAGCAGCAACTGGTTCTAGGAACCATTCACTTAGTGACAGTGACTATGTGCAGCAGCCACATTACAACGCATCCAGCAACCCATCACGGTTTGACACAACTCTTTGATAATGGCAGCAAGAAGCAGCAGCCCAAAAGCAGGTGAACACAGCAACACTCAGAACAGAAGGCACCCGGCCATGTACATTAGCAGTACTAAAGAGTTCTCAGAACCTACCTGTTTTCTTTGCCACAGAAAGCTAGGTGGAACCACAGTTACACCTGTTGGCTGGACAGCTAATGAGGTGCATGAGGGAAATGTACTCAAGTCTTTTTGATCTTCTAGGGTCTAAACACAGGTCTTTTGTTCCTACAGCTGTGAAAGCATATTTAAACATCAATCAATACGCAACATTACCAGGTCGGGACCAATCACTGCACTCCTCACCAATCAGCGCATACTTGCATCACTCAGGGTTCCTATTACCTGATAAAAGATCATACATTGAAGTAGGAGGTAAATAGGTCCATCTACATGACAATCAACTCAATCTTGTTTTCAGCCAACCTTTGCCACTCATTGAGATCAGTGTAACACCACTCCATCTCTCAGACCACCACTTTTTTCTCTATTGCTCTCCCTCTGCTCCATGTAAACAAACCCTTTATATACTCTACCAATCCATCACAAACAGTCCTTCTCTCCTGCCTCACTGCCTTACAGTGTCTTAACAAACCCAACCCAATACCCTCTTTTTCTTCTCCTCCACTGGAATATGCCAATACGTTTATTTCTTCTCTCTCTACATGCTTTGTCCTTTGTCCTGCAATTCTAAATTCACATCTGCACAATGTGAACTTGCAGAAGGCTTAGTCCTTGAACCTGTTACTTTACCTATCTACACTAATTCTCTCGATGAAGTCATAATCCCACATGGCTTCTCTTATCACTGTTATAATAATGGCACTCAGCTCATCCTCTCCTTCCCTCCAGCAGATGTGCAGGTCTCCACATGTATTTCAGCATGTCTGGAGGGCATCTCATCATGGATGTCAGCTTGTTAACTGAAGCTAAACCTGAGCTGCCTTACATTCTTGGATACAGGTCCACTTGTGCGGAATACTCCACACATACTCACGGAATACTCCACGCATACTCTATCAGCACCTAAATGAACTTGAATACCTGTCAGGGCATTGGCCAGAGTCAAGAGACCATTTACAAGGCTAACCTCTGGATTTCATTATGTTCATGTCTCTCTTGACTGGACTCCAACTGCGGTACTGTTCCCACCTATGGCGTTGAAGGTGGCCCCTTCCTATCTGGTCTGGTGTTTGCTAGATTACTGGAGAGGTTTTTTTATTCCAGTATTTCATGGATTGATAGGGCCTCAGCCCCGAGGAGTGATCATGTGTAGATTTATCTGACATCTTTTACCATGTCTTGATTCAAGAGTTCCATGCTGCCCACCTGAGTAACCTGGCTCCTTGCTCCCAAGGCCACCCACAGACTCTTCTGCAGGGGTGGTTTAATACCATACTCCAGTTCTCTTCTCTCTGTAACATTTCATGAAGGTCAACAGCTCAGAAAGGCCAACAGCTGATAACTTTTTTCTATAGACAAGTTTGTGAATTTTTGACTTTAGTAAATGTTGTTGCTCTGCGGAATATCTAATGCATAATTCGAATGCCTCTTTACTTTTTTTCCCAAAACTTGAACATAAATTCCAACTTTAATGGTGTGATCTTCAAAAGACAATGCACGTAATACAGTCCAGGTGGTGCTGATAATGCAACATTATAGTATGAAAATCACCAAAATACTTTTAGAGAAAATAAAGAAAATGAGTCTTTGGGTGCGATTCCAGACACAGTCTTGATACTGTTGTCCCAATGATTTTCCTGATAAAGTATCACCTTATTTTCACTTATTTCATGTCTACATATTAAGCTTATTTAGTCTTTATTGACTGTATTTTTTATATTCCTTTGCTTTATTCATGCCTTTAATCATTAATTACCTAGAAATATAGGCATTAAAATTTTTACATTAGTTGTAAAATTAGTAGTATTTACATTACTACTACATAAATTAGATAGGTAGTAGGTACTTTGAATGAATGAATGGACTTCTGGAACCAATTAAGTTTGAATTCTGAGGTTCCACTTAACAAAGGCAACTCGATTTATTTGTGATTAAAACTCAAACAAGTTGTCATCTTAATGAGAATCTCTTTGCTGACATGTCATTGTAATTCTGGTCTGTAGAATTGAGTTTCAAGTGTTATAAACCTTTTGGAAGTAATTAGATTTCAGGTTTCACCTAAGGCACAAGGTACATAGTATACATGTTTACTGTAATTGTGCAATGTCTAATGTCAAAGGTTAATAGTGCCAAGTAGTGAAAGGGTAGTGAAAGGTATGTCAAATATTATAATAGTTTAATATTGTGCATTAAGGTACATACTTATCTTTGGTTTGATTGAGTGTTGAAAATGCATCAGGTCAATTGTTCACACGTGTAATTCAGTACTAATAACGTACTCAGTACTGCATAATATGTAAATGTAACTACAACGTAAATACGAAAACAGCTTGAATAAATTTGAGTATTGGCACAATCACACAAGGTATGGTCCAAGCAGTTGAGGGCCATGGTTAAGGGCCCAACAATGATAGACCAGTACTGTTTTAACCCACAATGTTCTGGTCAGTTGTCCAGAACAATATTACTTGGCTACCAATGCCCTCACAACAATTCATGTTGTTGTAGCTTGCTTCTTGATTGTTTACCGATTTTTCTGAAGTGAGTGGTGTGTGATGTTCTTTACATGTCTGTGGTTTCACTAAAATAGGAGTGAAGAAAAATATGAATTAATATGAAATTACTATCATGAGGTCACACCAGATACTGAAAGGTTCATATACCTTCCACAAATATCCTCAATATTACAAATGTGATATTAATTAATTTAATGTAAGTGAGCAATGGATAACATTTTGCCAATTTGTTTAAGTTGTGCTCTCTTTATCTCATTTTAGGACTACGAGTGGAATGATATTTTAAATCATATTACGAAATACAGAAAATTCTGAAGGGCTCAATGTATGTGGGAAATGGGCAAATAGGACTCTGTTGTTTAAGGAAATATGTCCTGGCGATAATTCTATAATGTAACAATAGTATTAATAATATCTAAATAATATGCTCCTCTTGACAGAAAATAGAAAAACAGAAAAATGGTTAAGATGGTAGGAAATATGGTAGTAACTTCAGGGCCCTGAAGATGGTGTTGCGAGAGGATGATTGAGCTATAATACATATTGTGTGTATGTGACAAAATTCATAGATTGAGAAGGGGTGGAGTGCAGTGGATGTCTAAATCAATGTATGTAAAATTGGTGGAAAATCAGACAATGCTGATTGACAGTAAGGAATGACTGCATTTGGCTGTGCCAAAAAGAGCATAGTGTGAAAGAAGCAGCCAAATTGCAAGTGTATTGAAGCATTTGATTATACGTTTCAACTACCAGTGGCAAAAGTTCCATTCTATAGGAAATTCTCTACAGAAATGTAGAATTGTGCTAAAAGACTAAACTGCCAGACCTGGTAAGCATACCAGACCCCTGGTATATGAATAAAAATAGCATTTAAAGAATTGGTTCCAAAAGTCAAAGCAGGTCCTTAATTAATAAATCAATTAATTCAAATTCATTTTTGACTTTTATTTGATTGCAGACAGTATGAATATGACATATTTCATGTTTTGTATAGTCAACTTCATTTGTTATTAATCCCTGCATTTCAAGCCCGAAACACATTCCAAAAAAAGTTAGAGCATTTTAGGGCTAGTATTGAGGTAAAAATAACAATTAAATAAATTAAATAATGATGTGATTTGCTTAAATGATCTTTGAGGAAAAAAGATGGCCAGAGGATCTCAAGCTTGTCAAAAATATTGAAATGTTTAAAAACAATGTTCCTCAATTAAAGATTGAAGGTGATTGGTATATTTCTCAGCTGTTTCGGACATTCCTGTTGTTTCTGCTGTTTCTAGCATTATCTTATTGATAAATGCTTATGTGTCCCTGAAAAAAGATTTCCATGTACCTTTTTTCATTAATGCTGCTATCAAAGAAGTGTAAATTACATTTACCATGGGCACTGACCCATCCCCATACTATGACAGACCCATACCATTCCCTGCCAGTTTTTTTTTTTATATAACTTTGTTTTTAAACAATACCGTACTAGCCCATCCCAACTTTCTTGCATTCGTGAAATGCAAGAATGGATGTTTATTAATAAATGAAATGGGGTTGACCAGACAAAACATGAAATATCTCAGGTTCATACTGTCTGCAATTAAATAAAATCTCAATTTAAGTAAATTTAAAACTTGTTGCATTTCAAATCCTACCAAATCATAAATGATTTTAATTGTTTGGAATATTCAGTAAGTAACCACAAATAATTCACCTGTGTGTTTTTTCAATTAAAAAAATCATAATATGCAGTCTTTTATTAGAAATAAAATGTCCTAGGTTTTACAGTACATCTTTACAGTACAAACCTTGTCAGTGAACAATGAGGGCAAAAAAACCTAACAAAGAACAAAATAATCATTCGTTGATATTAATTTAAGGTCAGTTCACCCAGCACTACTGTTAATGTTCACTGTGCTAACATACACTAAACATTGCCTGTTGTATAACACTAAATGCATTGCTAAATACTAAAAACAGGTTTTTGTATTAATATATGGTCTGCAAAATGTTTTTTTTTTCTGCATCCTGAAATACGTAATGATCCACTTGTTAAATGTAGACATATATAGAATCCATTGCACCTACAGTGAATGAATACAATGCTAAAATTGTGCAATGAGAACTGAATTGGTGCTAAAAATCAAATTTTAATATGAACACTACTGTCATCTAAGTGACTGAGATTATTATTTTAAAATGTCACTCTGGCACTCACTTTAATACCAGCAAACCTTCCAAATCTATGTTGCTATATTGGTCTATTTATAGCATCTGAATAGCTGCCTGTCTCTTTTGTGCCAAGTGGAAATGTTTGCTGTGCTGGTGGCTTTAATAGGAAGGTGGATTTTTAAAAGGAAGCAGGCATGTTGCAGTCTCATGTTGAGTGCATGATGCAATCATTTTGACAAGAAAGACATGTCAACATATGACTGCTGATGAAATAGATGAATTTTGCTTACTTTGTGCCACAGCCTTAAAACAGTTGCTTGGGTGTTTGGTGCAAGCACTGGGTGGCAATCATGAAAAATCATGACCTCACTGGCTCTTACTACAAAGTAGATGTAAAAGATTGCCCTCATGTCAAAATGCAAGCAGTTCCTGCATATGACAGGACTCTAATAACAAACAAATTACCCATAGTTTAGATAGAGTAAGGAACTCGTCTCACAACATCAGTGCTACTATATGAACACCCAAATGCACCATCGTTCTTTTGACAAGTTTGTTTGTGCTATCTCTTACTATCTGTAAACCATGCTTCACAAAGGTGTGTCTGACCTTGAAACCGATTATTGCCTCATCCTTCCTAGTACTGTGTAGTGTTATTGTAGTTCTTTTCTGCAGCTTTCAAAAGGTTGAGAACCCCTGTATTAAACAATGCATCTAATCACTTTTCCAACCTTGTTTTTCTAGGGTTAGATGAACTCCTTCTGTTCTAAATTTTAAAATGAAAAAAATATTTGAATGGGTTAATTATGAATACACCTTTGTGAGTTTACAAAAGTATTTTATGAATATACTGTAGTGCATAGGCCTTCATGTTCATTTCACAGAAAAGCTACATTTGTGTACTTTGTCAATACTATGGCATCCAAGGTATTTACATGATTATATTTTCACTATTCCCTTTCTTGGATGAGTGCAAACAGGGAATTTATTACGCTGAGTGATGTTCTGTCATGCATGAGCTAGTAAAATCCACCAGTACAATGTCTGTTTAACCCCTTAATTATTGCACAGTGTGGTGTATGAGTTGTAGAATCAATTACCAAGTTTAAAACATGAGAAAACTGTTTATTAACTACAATTAAGTTGTCATTAACAATAGTACACAGCAACTCAGTAGTATTGTGCACATAACCTAAACCTAATATTAAACAGAGGTCTACCATCTACTATTAATATTAAGTCATCATAGCTTGTTGCATTTTGAGTCGGTACCCCAACCAGGGTGTGTCTGCAGGTTGGATACTCTCTAGATCCCCCTGTATCCCAGAACTAGACGTGGTGGTAAAATTGGATTACTTTATTTACTTGTCTTTTTTGAATTATTGTTTTTATGGATGTTTTTATTTAAGAGCATGCCCATGGTTAATTTCAAGAATGACGCCACAGCTGGGATGCAGTTAGTTTCTGATAGCACCAGCTTGACTAACTGGTTCCAATTATGAATGCTTTGAGTGAAAGTAGTTTTTATATTAATTCATTGTGACATTCATACCTTGTGATTTGCCACACTAACACATTCTTTGCCTGTGTATTAATCATGCAGTACTAGTATTAATGTGGCTAATTGTTATTAGTTGGTCTTGCTGAGCACTCAGCTGTGTGTTATCTCATTGATAGTGGTAGTGGTAGAGTGGTACAATATCTCACAACCACAGATGGTCAGCTGTAGTGTGGAAAGGGTTTGGAATTGCAATCATTTACAATTCCATTTTGTACAATTGTGTAATTAGCCAACATTCAAAGTCATCCTTATTTTGTATAAATCACTAAAATTTGTTTATTGTTTATTTGTATAAAGTTTAATTTTAAGTTTAAATTGGTCTGTCTATAGGTAGTGTTTGCCTGTTATCCTGGTTACTGTGCCACTGCCCTCTGGTGACGAAGCAAATAAGTTCTTGTTTTTTTTGTATGCATTCACTAACAAAACTTCAGAGGCTTAAACATTTTTAGCTTTCCGGAAAGCATGACTGTCTGTTTGTTTTAACATGTGGTCTTACTCTGTTTATTTGTGCATATGCTTTGTGACACAGGAAATACCTTTGTTTTGAACTAATATATGAACATTAGCAACAGCAGCATTGATTTAGAAAGATATGTTGCTATTCACATCCTTAGAGTTGCTCTGCGGGTTCTCCTTATCCTGTTCCTAGAGAAGGTGGCAGTTCATTCATATGTAGAGTAGCGTTGCTAACCCTCTGCCTTTAGGTGCACTTGCAGATTCTGAGCAAGTGAATGTCTTGTATTTTTTCATACATAATCATCCTTTAGATATGCTAAGCAAACAGAAACATTTTGGTGCGGTGTAACCCTCCTGTTTACAGATATGGAGATGCAAGATGAGGGGCTTATGGACGGTGGTCAGACTAAATTCATCTGTATTTCATAACACAGCCAGTCAAACAATATATTGCTTCTTTGTGGTTAGAAAATATGGTTTATCAGGATCTGCCATAGCAAAATTCAGTATTTAACCTGATGTTTGTTTTTTACTGCACCATGTTTTTCTGACATGCCTTTTTTAAACTGTTATACATTTATATGGAACTGTCCAGCTACCAATGTGATTTGCTTGTGATTAGCTGATAGCTGCCTTGTAATATGCATTCATTAGCCACTTTTAGCCACATTAGGTACACCTTACTATTATTGTGTTGGACTGTACCTTCAGATCTGCCTTAAATCTTTGTGGCATAGATTCAACAAGGTGCTTGAAACAATACTCAGATATGTTGGTCCATATTGACATTGCACAATGCAGATATATCACCTGCACATCCATGATACAAATGTCCCATTCCAGCATATCCCAAAGTTGCTTTATTGGATTGAGTGATTGGTGATTGAATAGGCCTCAGTGACAAGATAATTCTCAATTAAAAAAAAACAGTTTTAAAGAATTTGAACTTTATGACATGGTGTGTTTTCGTGCTGGATGTAAGAAAATGCACTGTGCTCATAAAAGGATGGACATGATCAGCAACAATACCCCCAACACCATTACACCACCACCACCAGCCTGAACGATTGGCAGGATGTATCCAGACTTTTAACTCTACCAACCGAATGTCACAGCAGATATCAAGGCTCATCAGACCAGGCAACACCTGCTTCTGTAGCCCACTGCTTTGACCTCTGGCATCAACATGGCATTTTGCCCAGAGAACTGTTGCTTAATTGATATTTTATTTTTTTCTAACCATTCTCTGCAAGTGTAAACCTGGGAAGGTGGTCATGTAGCAAAGCAGCTGCTGTATCATAGCCGCAGACTTAAATAAACGATAACCCAGGAAGACCACCAATTTCACACAGCACTTTCATCCCTCCATTCATTGAAACCGAGTTTGTGGTCGACAAGCCATGTCCGAAGACTGCTGTTGACGGAAAAACCTCAACAGTCATCTTGGCAGCCTTTTGCGAAAAGTCCACCATGCAGCATGGACCGTGTCCTGTGACTTTTGACTCACCCTGTATATATTTCTATAGCTGAAAAAAAACAGCATTACATCAGCTATTATAAGTAGATTTTTTTTTTTTTTTGCTTTACTCTGAAAAACGAATGACCTGGCAACACTGTCTAGTGAACAGGCTTACTCTACCAAAGATGCTCTTAGTTTCTTATTTTTCTTGCACAACTTGAAAAAATATTATCAATGAACATTTCACACATATTACGAACAAATGTATTTTTTATCGATGTATGCTGTGTATGCAAGTGTCACGTTATCTATGTGCTTGCTGTACAGTACACAATATTATTTATCATTATGAACTGAATGTTTTGAAAAGGTGCTGCATGGTAAGGAACTAAACCGTATTCCCCCCTTCAACTCTGCCCCTTCCATCCCTCTCTCTGTCACATGTTCCTTTCACAGCATAGAAAAGTTCCTGGATTAGTGCGGAATTAGCACAAAGCCTGGTGCTGCAAAGTAGCCAGCAAGTGAACAAGAGGAGAGCGAGTGAGAGAGAGCGAGAGAGAGAGTGAACGAAACAGAGGAAGAGACACACATCCAGCAGCCTAAGGACAAGTCTGGGAGAGCAGAGAGGACCTTCATCCTTGTGCGAGAGTCAGCGCACTTCTCCAGTATGGAGGAAAAACAGTTTTCTGGCATTTTGGTGAGTTGCCTTTTTACTTGCGCATAACTTTCGCTCTGATGTTAGCTTGTTAAGAGAGTACAGACTCTATTGTCTATTGTA
>JAUZST010052562.1:0-24538 GCA_034779995.1 Parotocinclus haroldoi | reverse complement strand
TATATATAAGAAATTGCTCTTATGATATTTTACCCATATGATGATTTTACCCATAAAATGTATGCCCTTGCGCATAACAAATACCAGATTCTAAGTCCCAGACTCTGTTTGCAATATGAAGGTTGGGTTTTGCATTAATTAAGTAGACCTCATACTGGGCAACAGCAGCATGGGTCTTTTCAGTGGTAGAGGACCACATTGCAGTAACAATGACACCAACTGTAACTAAACATTTTCAGTATTGTATTTGTTGCTGGATTTTACAGAAACAGTGCAACTGCATATAACTGACGGAATTGCAGTGCTCCTTGTAGATTAAACAGCAAGAGAATATTCATATTTTATCAGACCTACATCACTGAGTTTCATGCATAGATTTTACCTTGTTAGCATTTCAATCATTCGTAATATTTCTGACACTCATTTATATTCAGTGTTCATGCAGCCGTATCATTTGATCGAAATAATAGCACGGCGCAACAACAAAACCCCAGGTGGCAATTTAATACATGTCTACTCAACCGTGCAGGCTTCAATCTGATTAGCAAAAAGGAATGGACCACTTTCCTAAAACCATCAATTCACACGATGTTACTCAGTGTTACAAGGGAAAATGTATACATGGTGGCTTAGGCAAAACTTTGGAAAATGTATTTTATTTTTCACATTTTATTCATCCATTAATTTCCATACCTGTTTAATCTAGTTTATGGTCATGGGAGCCTGTCAGAACAGGAGTAAAAAACAACTGACCTAATACATGTTTTGGAATGTGGAAGGAAAACGGAGCACGTAGATTTGAAGGAGTCAGCAATGTCCTACATCATTACAGATAGCACATTGTCTACCTCGCTTTTAAATGTTTGAATAGTAGAGATAGTGTGTTAAAGGTAGTGTGTTGATGATGTAATGACATCCCAGAAAAACAAAAAAACCTTAGAGTGCTTTATTTACACTGTGCATTAATCCCATCTAGACACCAACTTACTACCTGTTTAATCTGTAACACTCTATGATTAGAAGGCTATAGCATACCATGAAAGACTTCAAATTAATTGCTACTCCTTAATCCAAGGTCATACATACACAATTCCAGTGCTTAATGAATTCCGAGACTCTGCAGGCCTCTAATGACGTTGTGCTTAACTTAACAGCTCACTTAATCTGAAATAAACAGAGCAAATGCCTTAAAACAATATAAGACACAAAATATAACATTCTTTTTTTCTATCCTTATATAGCTGTGTAAGCTGGACAATAAAAAAAGAGTAATAGAAAAAATATTGGTGCCTCTGAACTTCAGTGCTGCCACCGACTTTTCTGTAACCTTGAAGAAAGCAAAACAACCAAAGAAAATAAACAAACAGAACCTTGATCAAATCAAACTTCACCTTGCACTCAAAGGTGAGATAACCAAACTGAAGCTCTCTTATTTCAGTCATATCATGAGTAGAAACAATTCACTGGGGAAGACAATTATGGTTGAAACAGCTGAAGGAAATAGAGGATGAGGATCACCAACATCGAGATTGATATCATCAGAGGAATCATACACAAGCCATTAAGAAGCCCGAAGAGCCAAACAGAAGACAGAAAACTCCAGAGAAGCACTATCCACATGCTCGGCAGGAGTGACAATTGACCATAAATATTAAAAACTGTTCTCCAAATGCTATAAACTGCTATAATAATTTATCTCTCATTTGCAAAATGGGAAAATGAATGGCTTCTGGACTCGTCTCAGCATGTCCACATTTTTCAAGGAAAATCACTGAATGCAAAAAATGCAAAACACCTTCAAGGGGTTAGTAAACACACATATCTGCACTCAAAGCACAGAGAACAAACCATGATAACTCCACGTCATGCTAATCTGCCCACCCACTCAGTATTTCTGGAAAGTGGTCATTAATTACATATCATTCTGTTTCAACTCTAAAATCCCATTATCTCCATCCTACTATATACAGGTGACCTTTTCAGGGTTAACCTTCCACAATGCAATACAAAGCCATTAGACTAAAAACGACCACCATTATCGTAAACTGGAACACATATTACACAGTTTGTATGTACAAATGGTGAATGTATTTGTGAACTATAAACGCACTAAAAAAGCACTGTGCTACTGGATAAGATCTCCGATCATGGATTTGTTATAGAACAGTCCCTGATTTACAATGGGGATACGTTCTGACAAACCCATCATAAGTTGAATTTATCATAAACCAAGGAGTTTTATAAATATTGTATTTTGTATTGCATTGTACATTTAAATGTACTTACATACCACTTTTCCCAGTGCTCATGACTCCTGCCACATGTAGCGCACCACAAACATGCTTAATACACTTACATTAAACTACAGTCATTGACATAAAGCTTATTTGTTAAACAAGTGTTGAATATAGTGTCGACTCACTTTGAAATATCAAAGCGACTTTGACAAGGGCCAGTCATTACGGCCAGCTTATGGCCAGATGATTATGTTCTAGCTTACAAACCAACAGAAGGCTTGCTGTGGCGAAATTCGAAGATATTTCAATTGTGGACATATATAGGTGCTTTCGAAATGGAGAAATAGTTTCAGAGTTTTTAGAACAGTGCCACCGCACAACTGGGCACGGCAATTGCTTTGCCATGGCAATGGCTTTTTTTAGGACCTACTTCAATATAGGTACTTTTTACAGCACCATAAATCAAAACATTAAAACCATCTGGACCGCAACAATGTTTAGGTCAGTGTTCCCCTTCAAATTAACATCCACATGATTGGCCATACCAAGGCTTTCCTAGCAGAATATTACCCTGAGCATTTCACTCTCCCTGACCCCCGACTGGCTTCTTCCCACATTGCATCCTGGTGTCATCGCTTCCTCTGGTGAATGGAGGACACGTATCTGACCTGCCATGTGATGGAAAAGAAAATGGGATTCACCAGTCCAGATGACCTTCTTCCATTGCTCCAAGGTCCAGTTCTGACACTCTGCACTCATTATAGGCAATTTCAAAGGTAGACAGGGGTTAGCACACTGACCACTCACACACTAGGCAGCCCCATACTGTGGCGATGCCGCACTCTGTGCTGTTATACATTTCTCATTAACCAGCATTAAGCATTTCTGTGACTTGTACCACAGAAGCTCTTCTGTCCTGTCTGGTCTAAACTCTTAAACATTTCTTCCACATCCAATGCACTGATTATGAGAACCGACTGTTCACTTAGAGTTAAATATTTACCAGTGCTGTGCTGTTGTAATGACTAAACCACTTTTTTTACAAAATTTAAAATGCTTCTCTCTGGTAAGCTTGGATGTACATCAGACCACATTATAATAGCAATTAAAGCAGAAATCCCAGGTGTTTTCTCATAACCATATTTACCTAGAATACCTTAATATCTTGAATTTAATGACTACGGCGGAAAAAAATTCGAAAGGTTTATCAACCGCATATCAACCGGTGATTGAATTAGCCCAGTGCTAAAGGCATACAATAGAGGATAAGGCCACATTTCCCTTAACATATCTGAACAAAAGGATCTTTAAAGGAGACGCAGCTGCATAAAGGTTAATAAAACAGCACTTTTAGACCTCTGAACATTCACTTTGGAGCATAGTATTAACACCAATCTGTCATTATATCTAATGAGTGTCTAAGAATATCTGAAGGGTTCATCCACCTAATTAATTAATCAGTTCATTAGACTGCTTTAATATACATGTGTCAGGTTTAGCCATACAGATCATTTGTCAGCCTGCTGTCTCTGTGGACAAACCCTCAAGAGTACTGACGGCACAGCAGTTGAAACCATCATAATCCTTTTATGCCATGGAAGCTTTACTCTCCTGTCCATATGCATATGGACAAATTTATTTATTATATCTAATATTACGTTAAGTTATTGAACCTTTTCTGTTTTTCGGGTTCGATCACAATAGCCTTGACAGTCCTAATAAAAGACAGTATGCTTAAAGTAATAACACAACCAGTTCTACTGTCATTGCTGAACACAGTAACGTGAATCCATGTTCATGTGTCCTCTCAAGAAAAAAAGCCTGATTTTCAAGAACAAGTTTAAAGTTTGCAAACGACAAACTGTTCTGAGATTGTGCTGAGCTTTGTGGCCGAGAATTTCACACTGGAAATGGAACAAGTGCACTAGATAGCAATGCAAAAATCTGTACTATATCTATTGTTATCAATAAAACCCCAGAGGAGATATCATTTTTTTAAAATATCACACACCCCTAATACAGATTATGAAACAACTAAAGGAAACCTCTCAAAACTGTTTAGTAATGATGCAGAAGAATTTAGTTACTGGAGTGGTGTAACAGTAATTATCTAGCCTTTCACTGTAGTGACCCGGGATAAAGCCATGGCGTATCACATCGGTAAAGTAAACCATGACTAAAGCAAGGGGCTTTCCCTGACCAGGGTGCGCATGATTAAAAATACATCATGTAGCCACAATTGTGGTATCCTCAGCAGTGTCCAGTATGTATTACAGGTTCGGTATGCCTGGTTTATTTTCACGACTGGAACATAGTTTATTAATGCACTTGAAGTTATTACTTAACTACAGGTTTAGTCTACCAAGAGCATGCTCTCTGGCTCATTTAGAATATCTCCCCCAGATCGGCCATTTTAGCCTTGAACAGTTCTCAGTTCTCCAAAATGCTAATTCAGTGCTTACAGGTCAGTCCTAAATAAAAGCTACACAATGACCAGGATTCTTGGTCTTCTGTTTGAGCCTACACTACCAAAAGTCAGGATATCTGATAATCTCCCAAACCTTGCAAGAAGCTGGATCGTGAGTCTTTTTAAGAAGATGAACTGAATACAATATACAAGTACAGGTAAGAGACATTTAACAACCATCCAGTCGAAGTCCATTCGCTTTAACAATTATAACAGGATATAGATATTTGTCTTTTGGCTCCAGCCACCATCATCTGGTTAAATTCAATAAGGTGTAGCTTATGGATATTTCTGCCAGAAATATAATTTATGCCATACTTTAATATTTTATTTACATATACACTGCTCCCAAAAATTAGGGAATAGTTTATTATGTGATATTTCATTTTAAAGTATATACTCATTTTCGTTAGCAGTATATTTTAACTTAATTTATTTTCACGCATAATGATAAACAAACTACTCCCATAAGTAAGCACTACCTCATGGTCTTTTGGGACTCTGGGAATTTGTACTCTGCTTAGCGCTATAAGCACCATTCTGGCTTAACCCACATATCCCAACAATGTTGCAAAATACCAACAGAATTAGGGTTTTTAGTGGACTCACAACAACCATTTTGACCCAAGACTTCACAGAAAGTAACAAACTTCCTGTACATAAACAAGATATCCCGGATTCATTTCCATAAAATGAGGTAAATTTGTCAGACATTGCCTTGTTCACAAACCTAAAAAAGGCTGCTCATGCAAATCCCAGTGTGTTTTAATACCAGTCACTGTATAACTCCTGTACACTTTGCAATGTTATTAGGCGTAAACTGGAACCTACGAAGCATCAACTTTAGTCCACCTGAGAATTAAACATTTCCATAGAGAAATAAAAAGACATAAACTGCTATAAGACAATGCACTGCTCCATCATATATGCACCAAAGTTGCTAGCAACACTGGGTCGCTACAGTTTTCATTCAGAGAGCAGTGGAAATTATGCTCACTTGTACCCACTTAACACTTTTTTTATTCATGTGTTTATTTATTTGCACCTTATACCTGGACTATATCCTGAAAAGACTTTAACCACATGCATTTACATTTTGTTTAATATCCTTAAGTTAAGAGCAAGGCACCATTTACTGATGTAATTTATTATGTGTTGTGTCATAGAGATAGATTTATGTTTTGTTTAATATGTGGCTACAATAGGCCTTGAGCCCCCCAGACCCCCCTGTATGTGGCCTATCCCTATCTGGATACAATTCTGCTCCTCAAGATGCATTGAACGACCCAGCATAAATGGGGTCTTAGACTTTGGGGATCATTAGGAATCAAGCTCAGAATCTTGAGAGCATGGGACTAATGCTTTTTGTTGCGCAAACCGAGAGCCTGAAGAGAATTATATTATAACTGCTGAGACAGATGGTGCTAATTAATATGTATGCCTAAGGGAGAGTAGCCTAACCTACATACAGAGAATAAATATTTTTATTTCAGGTTTAGTTCTAGAGCCATTCTGAAACAATGAAAAATGTATACTCACCAATCATTTGATCAGGTACACCTTCTAGTTTCAGCACTAATTGCCCATTTTATCAGTTTCACTTTGCCATAGAAGCACTGCATTACAATTACAGACTAGTCCATCTGTTTCTCTTGCATTGTGGATCAATCTCAGCACTGCAGTCACACTGATGTGGTGATGGTGTGTTAGTGTGTGTTGAGCTGGTAGTATTGAACAAACACTGCAGTGCTACTGGGATTTTAAAATGCTGTTATTGTTCCACCTTATAGATGTGAAATCAAAGACAGCAGCTCATCTGTTGTTGCATTTCTTTGTGTTAGTCATCCTCTAATCCTTCATCAGTGCTGCTCACAGGATGCTGGTGGCTGGACATTTTTGGTATGTGGATTATTTTCAGTCCTGAAGTGACATTAAACTCCAGCAGCACTGCTGTGCCTGATCCACTCATACCAGCACAGCACACTCTCACACACCGCTGCACATAAAGTAGACAAACAAAGCATGTAGAGAACAGGGACATGCCCTCATTATTGCCTCTCATACTACTTTTTTCAGTGCAGTTTTATTGGTAGCAGGAAGCTTAAATATTATTTACACGTGTGGAATAAATTACGTAGCTCGTGGAAGGGGATGAAATGCAAATAAGAGGTCTACACACGGAATATTGGTGATGTTCAAACAAACATTTACACGGGCTTATTCCTCGCGCTCAGTTTGGTTTTAATAGGATTGCACCAATAAAAAAATGAATAAATCTAATTAAAAAAAGCCGATTAGAGTCATCTAGATATGGCATTTCTTACACAGACAGAAAAAATACAACCTATTTGAAAATACTATAATTTCATTACATATTTTTTTTAATAAACTGCCTTATCTGCCTCTCACGACTACATGTCTGTAACTGTAGAACTTTAATGTGCTTCTGTTTGGTGAATAGAACTGTTAAAATTGACTGTGACTGTAGACACTACAAATTGTACCTAATAAAGACCTCAGATTACATTATTACCACAAACAGTCATGTTTTGTGTTTACTTTTTCACAGTAAAATGATTAGGTGTGGCGCATGTGTTGATGTAATATGGTCAATTTTTGGAAAGCACTGATTAAAATGCATTTCTTATAAATGAACTATAATTATGTAGGTTTCTTAAGCTAGTACTTGCTGTACTTTTATATGGCCATGCTACCCAAAGGATTAATACCAGTAATCTATGGCAAATAATACATAAAAAAAATCTTCGACAGGATCACACCGCTTGCTAGCCAGTGTTGCTGTCTGAGGTTTATAAGTGTTTTAACACTGCTTTGTTAAAAAGACAGATCAGGTATTTACACGTCAAGAAACTTGCATATCTGCTAATCAGACTGTCAGCTTCATACATGTTACAAACATTTTTAGTAAAATTTGTCTTGAGAAATCAGGCTGCTATGGATACAGTGTTCTTCAGGACTTGTTTTAGCATGCGTCCCTGGGAACATAATGAGCCGTTAGCTTGGTCAGAGTGACACTAAGCTAAAAGGTGCTAGCGCATCTTTACAATGCCTCAGCTTCTATCAGTGCCTGAAGCCTATTATATATCAGAAGGACAGGGGTGGGGGACTAGTGGCAGAGACTATTTAATTAGTAGACATGTGTAAATGACAAATAAACTCCGTACTTATTTCATCAGCTTTCCTGGCTAATGCTATCCTACAGCGTCTGAATTACACAGTTGCTTGGCTTGTAACAGATGAAATTCTGACAGCAATTTACCAGCTGTGTTTGCCAAGAGATCTGTATTTTGTTGGCTCACATACCAAGATAATTGCAATTAAGTTATTACTCAAAAGTATTAATAATCAACAAGCATATGATGAGTAGATGTGTCTCTCTAGAATCCGATTTATGGGAAGCAGTAGGTGTCAGAACAGGGGCAATTTGGTACAGAAATAAAACAGAGCCTTTTATTAAATAACGATGCTGAACCTTAAGCACACAGCCACTATTGTACTGTAAATGTGGCTCTCCTAGCTTTAAATCCAGCCCACAGCTTGGTGGCTGTGTGCTGACACGATGACAGTATGTGCCAGGCCTGTCTGAGAGTATGTCCAAATGAGTGGGGCACTACTGATAATGTGAGTGGTGATGGGAATGACAGGGACTTGGAATTAATTAGACAGCAGAGCCAAGACATTGTACTCCTGCAACAGCCTGAAAAAGGTGTGACCGTGAAAAGCTTGAGGATTAAAAAATAAAACAATATATGTAACAAACGTGAAGACTTTTTCACTTCACACAAATACAATGGGGCCAAAATTCTGAGGTCATTAGAGGTGTCTCTATTTTGCATTTTTACTCAACTTAAGCACAATGTCTTTTGATGCTTTACAAATATAATGACCCGAAACAGACCTCAAAGTATTGCGACAGATATTTGAAGAACAAATAGATAGCAGAGTGCTGAAAATCATAGACTTTCTTCCACAGCCACCTGATCAAAACCCCATCGAGCATTTATGGGGGCACTTAAAGGGAGAGAAAGATTAGTATTCTAGTACTTACTAATACTTAGTATAAGATTTGGTTTCTCTGAAATATTATCTGATCATGCTAGGGTAGCACAGATAATCTAATTGTCCACTCTTAGTGTCCATGTACATGAGCAATAACAGCATCTGGCAGCCCCACTGAGATGACAGAAATGGACCAGAAAAAGCCAAGAAGGAAGGGGAACAGGGTAAAAATAAGATTGGTATGAAAATTAATGGAAAATAGTATTATGGGCTGATAAGTACAAGTTTGAAATATTTGGGTCCAGATGTCAAAATTATGTTAAAATATGGCCATTATACCTTTCCTAACAGCTAATGTATTTGGTAAGGTAATTTATAAGTAGGTTAATAACCTTAAGAAAAAGGATCATAAACTTATTGGGCAATGAAATGCAAACAAAAGATTCAGATTTAACTCAAATGTTTATTATGTGATTTGTAATTTAAAAAATGCATTGCATTCATTTGAAGTAAAATTCTTCTAGAAGCAGTTTCACTAGTGGCCTTAGGCATCTATCATCCACTGTATTTCACACAATGACAATTTAAATTCCAAATCGAACTTCCTCTGCAGCAGTGGGTCACTCCTGGGCCATGGGAGGTCATCCAACAGGATAATGTTCCAAAACAAAAATGGTTACAAACAAAAATGGTTCTAGAGAGTCAGGGCCCATGAAGTGAACTGAAAAGACAGCAGGCATGACGGCTAAACAGAACATTTCTCTGTGGAACAATATTATGCTGACTTTATTAAAAGTAGGTGGGGTTTTAAATATGAGGTCTGACTAAGCTAAATCCGTAGCTCTAGGTACTCAGTGTCAGTCTGTTAATTAGAATAGAACCAGAACATAAAAAAAAATTCTAAAAATAGGCCACAGTGGCAAATATTTAGTGTAGCCTCCCCTTACTCCTGGGCAATAGAATCATCTGGCAGCTTTACTGGGATGCCAAGTTGACCCCTACATTCTGAACATGCTTATCAGGAATAGTCTATTTGTATGGTAACAGCCAAAAACCTTTTTGAAAGGGGATGGTGTAAAAATCTCACAGTTATTGGTAGGAAGATCAGTGGAAAAGTGTAGTATGGGGTGACTCAAGTATGACATTTGGTCTAGTTGTCAAAAATATGTAATATATAGTCAATATACTCTTGCTAAAGTAATAAATTCAATGGTGGCCTAATATTTTGGCAGAATGCTGTTATGTCGAGAGTTCATTTTTATGAATTAACCATACCAGTGGCTGTAACGGCCGAGAGGGCACTTCAAAACCTGAATAGTTTACATTAAAGATGATTAATATTGATCAAGGTATGCTACTTTACAAACATCAAACTTTTTACAAAAGTGAAAGCAGAACTCACCTAAGCACACACGTGTAAAAGCCACTGTCATCCATTTCCACTGTGTGGAACCATATAGAGTCACCCTCTTTGGTGAGGCGGTGATCCGAGAAGATAATGGGCTCTTCTGAGTCACCCTTGTTCTTATACCAAATGAGTCTCAGCTTGGCATTCTGGGTCATGCTGTAGTTGGTACGGATGTAGCTGTAGAAAAGGGCACATTTCACCCTAAGAGGCTCTCCTGCCAGCACATGGTATGTCTTCAGATCAACCGACCAATCAATGCAGCCATCCACTGTTGGAGAGAGAAAATCTATTTTAGATGCATAGTGACATGAAGGTCATGCAGCGTTCATCGGAAGTTACAAATCATAAATGCTACTCAGAAAAAAAAAACACATAAAAGATTCAGAGGCAACAAAAATAGCCTAGCCTAAACATTTCATAATCAATCCACACACGGGGAATAAGGTAAGAACATGTCCAAAACAAATTTGGGCACATAACTTGTGTAATGACTTCTCATTACAAATAAAAGAAAAATCTCATTGTAAATGTCTTGTTTTGTCGATTTCTGTTATTACAATTATTACACTTATAGCATATCCCTTTACAATTTAATGAATGCTGAACCTATTTTAAAATGTCAAGAGCAGGATTCCTTAACTTAACTAACTAACTAACTAAATGAATAAATAAAGGTTTTACCACCTCTCTTTCTAAAATCTGAATTAGTACTGCAGATTTGACAAGCAGGTTTTATTGCATTCTAAAATAGGAAAGCTTAATTTTTCCAATATGCAAATGCAGACTATTCAACAAGTACATAGTTTTGGGGCATGTTCAATTTCCATATAAAGTGGAAGTTCCCATTTTCACCCCACTTATCTTGTTCAGGGTCATTGGAGTGAGGGTGGGGGGTAGGGGGGTAGTTGGGGCCTTGGTGGTTCAGAGCATAGACTGGAATTCATTACGCACGGTCAAAATTGCTTCCTCGAACGGTCGCCAGTCCATCACAGGGCTTTGTTACAGCATCACCCAAACTTCAACTTTCAACCTCAGCCAGAAACTATTGTTTCGATCAGATGGGTTATACCTCCAAGCCACGAGAACTGCCAAATATCCCAGTTTTGCTTTGCTGATATGTATTGCGGAATGAACAGAAGCTTCTTGGACTTTACTGGGTGCAGGCAGAACAATACCCATTCTGTCATAGTGTAGTGTAACCGCACCTCCCGCCCTCAGAATTGCATGTCTAACCTGTGATTTAAACCCGACTGTTCCTAAAAACCTGGGTGGCACAGCAGAGGAATGCACCAGCCAATCATCACAGGTACCCATGCTTGAGTCCCAGCCAGGTCGAGCATCACAATTTGCTATGTGATTGGCTATGCTTATTGTAGGCGGGGACAGTTGTCCCATACACCTTAACAGTGACTCCTACCCAGCCTTGCGGTAAACTCATTTAGGGTTCATGAATTACAGAACATTTCAGCTCAGAAGTTCCCCAAAAGCCCTGACAAGTTCTGGGTGATTATGCTCTGTTCAGCAAGCAATGTATTTTCGGTGTCTAGCAGCAAATGATTGACCTAAATTTTTATTATGTTATTTTTAAATGCGTATAATATGGTAAATCTTTACACAGGCAAGGAAGCAGCTGACAGACGAGCAGGAAAGCAGGGTTGCAGATGTTTTGGTGTGTCCTTTAAACGAAAAACATTCAGACTCAAAAAGCAATTTAAACAAAAAGGGATAAATATGGAAATGCGCCAAGAGTTTAAGTCCTCCAGGAGCAGTCTAACTCACACAGCACTTTATCAGGGTGTCACTGGTAAAGGTATTTATATAAAACAACTTGACCACAGATGCCCTGCAATGGCGCAAACTGGATTTGGATTGATTCACTCTGTCCGTCGCACAAGCACGTTGTAAGAATGTAGTGAATTATTGCTTTGAGGCATTTAATAATATCTTTACACTGATGCTGCTGATCTAAAACCAGTCTTGTTAATGTCACATGACATTAATAAAGATCCCAGGAATCCCCAAACAAACACGAAAAACCATTCATATATTAATATTTTGCTTGCCGGTATGCAAATATTGATACACATCAAATATCACATATGAAAGTCTGAAGATTTAATGTGGGTCAGCTATGTCACACTGAATTCTGATATGCATCATTAGGATCTTAATGTGCTTCACTGGGTTTGCTGATAGTTTGGTGGATTTCTTTGGCTACTCGCATTTCGGTCCACATAAAATACAGAAAACAAATAACAAATGCTTTCTTCTTTACTTTAAATGTACATTACATAGATTGGAGAACAATGCCATTCTATAATCTTAGTAAATATGCCACTTGTCTCTTTACAGCTGTGCATGGCGAGCTCTGCGATATACAGTATTGTGCAAAAGTCTTGATTTGTTGTTGAAATGAAATGGTATAATGACCCTGTATAACATATCGCTCACGCAAAAAGTTGCTGGGTCCGGACATGGCGTCCTCTCTGTGTCTGTGTTGGATTACTTGGGTTTCCTCCCATAATCGACAGACATGCGTGTTAGGTTAATGACTGGACCCAGAAGTGCAAACGTGGATTTGTCACTACTAAATAATGTTTTCCACTGATCTTCATTCCAAATTTACTGTATTTTCTGGCTGTATTGTTTTTGTATTCTGTGTGGAGTCTGCATATCCCCCATGTCTGCATGGGTTTACTCCGGGTACTCCGGGTTTCCCCCTAAAGACATGCATGCTAGGTTAATAGATTATGCTACATTGGCATTAACTTGAATGTATACACTAATCTTAAAATGGCCATATAGATGTAACTAGGGTTAATGATGCTGACAGCTATTAAATGATTCAAATAAAAAATAGAAACTGATTCTATTCAAAAATAATGGTGTATATAACCTAATCTACAGACATTGTGACGAGTCAGTTTGAAAGTCAGTGGACTTCACTCTCAGCAGTTCATCTGCAGTACCTATGTATTGTTTGTGAGAATGGTTTGTCAGATTGGTGTATATAATCAGTTTTTCCACTTCAATGTTAATTTGAAGAAGTGAGGAAAACACACATATTGACATAGGTTATGTGTCTAGCATATACTGTACATTAGAGAGTCACAAACATAAATATTCTTGGCTAAAGAGGTGATTTAGATTTTTTATTGGTGCTGTTTGAATGTCATGCAATACATTACCAAATCTGTCTCACTGATAACACATAAACAGTGATCTTTCTAATGTCCCTGATGATTCCTCACGGCTGGCAGTATTTCTGTTAATGTGTTACTGCTCAACATGAAATTGTCTACCATGACTGCGCAACAAGGAGCATCTTTAATTACTTCCTAAATTATATATTTTTAAATGGTCATCAGACTTTCTCACTCACTCACACGCCCCTGATCCAGAAAGGTGTTTCTCCATCCCGTATGTCCGCATCTCAATCATGAAGCAAGGCATGTTTTTAGACTGTGGTTAGACTTTGCTGTGTGTTGAGAAGCAGCTCCTTGTCAGATGCAACAGATGCAGAAATGTGCAAACACTACAGTGTTTTACAGACAGTGTTTTATTTGCAAAACAGTGTTTTGCAAATAGTCCTTATTTACTCTGTTACATCTGCAGTGAGTTGAAATGCCAAAACGTTCTTTCAGACCCCTCATTATAATGCTATAAGATTTACTAAGTTTTTTTAAGTTGGTGACCAAGATAAATGCTGGGCCCCCTGTATTTGTTGTGCCGCATGTCTCAGGCTACTCACGGCATAGGCAAATTACTCACGCATTATGCCTTTTTACCATTCATGGGCAGAGAACCCAAAGGATCTCTCCTACTTCTGCCCAAGAAATAAAAATGGTATCAAAATTCAAAAGTACTGCTACATATAATCTATCATCTGCTATCATCATTACTTCAAAGTCAGGAATTACTAGCCTCCAAAGATAGTAATATAGATACTGAGATACAAAGATACTGAGGATGTGTGGTGCTGGGAAAGCAGACTAAGTAGGACTTATGTATGGATAAGTCACATAATATACACTTAATAATACAAATCCAGCAAACAGGTATCCATCCATCCCTTATCTTAGCTTAATCCAGATGGGGTTGTGGGCTAGCTAGGACTCTGAGTGCAGAATCACACAGTCACACACTAACAGCCACTTTAGAGACACCAATTAACTTAACACACGTATTCAAACTGTGAGAAAAAAACAGAGTACCCGGAATAAACGAACCCAGGCCGCACCATCCTGGGATTGTACTCGAGACCTTATTGCTGTGAGGCAGCGGTACTACCCACCGAACCACCGTGCTGCAAACATATTTGGTCTACCTATTCTAATTTGTTGCACAGTGCAAATATCTACATAAACATTTTAAGTGGCAGACACATGAAGCCACAATCAATAGGGACTGGTCACGTTTCTTAGAGCTCTTAGGATTAAAGAACTTATAAAGGCACATTTAATTTCATTCATATGTTGTATATTATTTTATGATAATATTAGGGATATTTTTGTCCTCATGCTGACATTAAGTTGTGGGAAATTCATAGCAAATCAATCAAAATGTGGATACGGAGCCCATTATAAGACTTGGGCCAGGCTGACTATATAAATTATCCCATGACACTTCATTAAAAAGGCACACGCTTTCACAAATGGAATTAAATTCAATCTTTTTAAAATAATAGCATAGGTGGGTCACAGCGAAACCCAATATTACAGTATGTACCATTTTATTGCTCAGACTCTCTGGATTATGACCAGTAGATTATAAACCATTTGCCTTTTATTTTATTATAACATTATGAAATTTTCGTAAATGATGCATTGCAGGATACCTAATTCTGATTGCTTTCCACAAATGTATTGTACCATTATTGTTTATGTTCTAGATATCACATATGGGGTGGACGTGTTTTCGTATTGCAAAACTTGGTATCTTCTTTGTAAGTATAGTACATTACACACTCTTTTAGGCAAACAGTCTTTTAGAAATTGCAGCCTCTAAACATTTTAATAGCTAATAGGAATGGGATTCTTTATGCTCCCCGTTTTTCCTCTCCTCTTCCCTAGTTTAGAAATATTACTTGGTCATTTTCTCTTATATGTGTTGTGATGTTTGTTTCAGACAGTGACATGGAGGGATGGATGGAGATACAGTCTCACCAGGTTATCATGGATTGTATAAGTTTTCTTGAGCATTTCCACTTAATAAGATTTTTGAAAAGTGGAAATAATAAGGAGAAAACATTTAGTAATGTTATTATTGCCTTGTTTTGCATTGTGATTGTCAATTATTTTTATTTTCAAAAGACCAGCCAGCTGTGTAGAGGAGTTCATGGCTGTTTAGTAATGAGAATAACATTATGGCAGGCTTGAAGAGTCACAGAATTTGTCTGGAATTGTTTACACTCGACACTGATTAAGGCTTAACACGATAATTAATTGCAGTCCCTTTGGCTTGGAAGTAAGAGCCAGCTGCTGGAAACAGCAATTCTTGAGAACCAGGGTTTGAGCCCCTAGGCTTGTAACATGAAGGTCAGGTGGTGTGTTTAGCGGTTCTTGTGATGGACTGCCGTCCCATCCAGGGAGCACTTTTGCCTGCAACCACTGAATTCTGGGATAGGTTCCAGATCACCTCTTTAGCCAACATGGGGAAAACAGGGATAACAGTGGCAAATTTTTTGTTTTGCAATATAGTATGCAATATAATAACTGTTACGTCTTTCTACCCACTATAATCTCTGGCTTTGTCTGCATTTTAAAAATAATTAGAAACAAAACACAGCACACAGGCACAATTAGCTGCATCATTTTTTCCCTCATTATCCCAAAAGACTGATTATCCTAACATTTAAGCTTTCTAGCAAATGTCAATCAAGTCTCTTGATCAACAAGCAGCTCCAGCATGTTTACACATATAGTGTACCTAAAGTAAAAGTTTCTGAAAAAGAACATTACTGTTGTATAATTGGACACAAATGTAATGGAGTGTAACTATTTAGTCAATAAAGCAAGTATTGTGGCTATTGCAAAACAATTAGATTAATTAAAATTTAGATTTAATATACAGAGGAACGTAATTCATTATATTTTGGAAAACATATGAAGTCTATAATTACTGCAAGGTTGTGCAATCTGCAAATTAATATATATTTTCCCTGATAGGATTTCAAATTTCAAATGATGAAATGCTAATGTCAGTCATTATATTTTTTTAAATTATGAGATAATGGTGCCATGGTGGTACAGTGGTTATGTAGTTAGCTCATAGTCATACCTGGTTCGATTCCTAGCCTTTACTGTCTGTGTGGAGTTTCCATGTTCTCCCCATGTCTATATATGCTTCCTTCGACTTTCTTAATATGTGTTATGTCAACTGGTGTGTTAAACATGACCCAGTGGGGGTATATTTGTACATATGTCCTGCAATGCACTCTAGAGTTGGTTTTGGCCCTGCAACCCATGCTGCTGGTAATGTCCCAGCGTCCCACAACTGGATGAAGTACAAAATGAAATAAATGCATAAAAATCCTGATATATTTTTGTTGACTTCTGAAATAACTATTTATTCTCAAGAGTCATAGAGTGAAACAAAACTAGAAGAACTAAAGGGCTAGATTGCCAATGCAGGGTTTTGCATGTACTGTCATGCCTCCATGCTGGATTGGTCCTCAGGAGAGGCAAAATTACATAAATGTTTGGATCCCTTGTACAAAACAGCAATGTATTTCCTGCCATATACTTAAATTCATTTCCAGATAATAAAGAGACTGTGGTGACACAGCAGTTGAAGCATTGGACTAGGAAAAGAGGGTCCAGGATTCAAATCCCACCTACCACTGCTGGGTTCTTCAGCAAGACCCTTAACCCACAAGAGTGCATCAGTTGTAAGTCACTTTGGATAACAGTTTTTGCTAAATTAGCAAATGAAGAATATAATGCTTGTGTAAATAGTTGTTATACTCTAATTGTTGAGGAATAATGATGAGTACAGTGATAAGACTGAAGTATAAAAAGACACGTACATGCGAGCTTGCCCTAGCCAGGCCACCAACCCATCATAATAGGGCACGTACCCTCACACTCACAAAGGCCACTTTAGAAGCAATACAAACAATCTCTTAAACTAACACACGTCTATGGAATATGGGAGGAAACCGAAGTACCCAGAGTAAACCCATGCAGACACAAGGAAGACAAGCAAACTCCACCCAGGGAGAGTCCAAGGTTGGAATCAAACTAGGGAAGCTGGAATTGATATGTGACCCCATGAAACGCTGTGCCACCCCTGTGGCACCAACAGCTACCTCTTCGATAAGAATTTAAGGGTTCTATTACATTCTTGGAGTCCTTAAATCCTAAACGAAACTGTAAAAAACTGTAGTTCTTAGAACGCAGGGTATAGGAACTTGTTTAGCTTCTACTTTAGAGTAGGGTTTTCTCTCCATGCATAGGAACCCTGAAAGACGTAACTGATTGGTAGAGGCATAGTCACACAAACGCACGTAATGTAATGTGATTAGTCCAGGTTCAAGTGCCTTATTGAGAGCAACTGTCATTTTTAAATATAGCTGGACACTGGTAGCTGTATAAACAACGTCTTCACACTAAAAATTGCAGAAAAAAAACCCACAGACAACTGGAAGGCCAATGAACAGATAGTGAAGTCCAGGTTTTACTGAGCCTCCATGCGACAGAGGAGGTATAACAAAAGTTTGAGCCATTTAAGCGAAATTCGGGTGGGTTATTGGTGCGAACGCAAACCAAAAAATGCTTTGTAATGAAAATCTGAGAACATGCTGTTTGCTACTTTGGGTGAAAGAGCTATGTTAGCAAGCTTTTTAGACTGCATACAACTCCCCCACCCCTACCCACCCACTCTCTGTGTTTACATAATTAGAAAGTTAATAATATTTACATAGCTCGAGAAGATGAGGAATGTGTTAACAGATATGCTAAAACCAGGAATTAATGGTGTGTTCCATAAGACAGGGAACATTAATCACCCTGATGGGTCAGATGATTCATGCAGCAGCAGAGGAGAGGTCTGACGCCAAAGCTTTGTTGCCTTCCATAATTGAGTTTAATTTTAATTATCCTGCTAGTCATTCAAATATGGATTCACTGAAAGCCTGAGGAAATGAACCATATGTTGCACAGCTAATTTACCTGTGTTTGGGTGAGTGTTTTTTCACAGTTCACCAGTGTGTAAATCTGTAAGTCATTTACTCATCAATTGGTAAATTGCACATGAGCGTGAAGTTATTTCAAATGTACGATCCGCAAAAAGGAATGAGTACATAAAACAGTATAGGCAGCATTTATGCATCAGTAAGGGAATGGGGCTGTTCCTTTGCTTATGGAACGTAACTGTGGGACAGAAGAGCCAGGTCTTACCAATGCCATGGTGCCTCTGTTGGAGTCTTAAGAAAGGTTGTTAATTAAATCTAATTCAGTAATTGCTTGATGTTTAAGATAGAGTATTGTATTAGTTCTAAGTCACCCTGGATGATATCATCTACAAACTGGGCTCGGTGGGTAGCACCGCTGCCTCATACAAGAAGATCCCGGGTTCAATCCCAGGGTGGGTCCTTTCTGTGTGGAGTCTGCATGCTCTCCCCGTGTCTGCGTGGGTCACACAGTCCAAAGACATGCATGCTAGGTTAATTGATTACTCTAAATTAACAGTGTGTATATACAACCTTGTGTGTGTCGCTGAAATGGCCATTGATGCCAATTGCGATGTTAGGCAAACCAAACAAACTTCTGTCATTTTTGTAGAAATTGTAATGTGATTGCATTTCATTGGGTGTGTACCTGAACTCTGCATAATCACAATAAAATCTAATCTAATCTAATATATATCATTTCTAGCAATTCTTGTCTTATAGCGATTCTTGTTTTAGATGATGCTTCTTATATGAATTTTAGTAGGTTTTGCTGTAGTTTTCATAGAAATGTTTTTTATTGTGTAACAGATTTTATTGTGTAAAGATTTGTTCTAAATTAAAAGTGTGTTATAAAGCAAATTAATTAAAATTATTACCTGATTAAACAGATACACGAATGAATGAAGGAATTAATTAATTAATGAAGAGGTGGAATGTGTTAAATATAGTCTCAGTTCTTGTTTAATTTAATGCCACCCTTAATCATAATAGATTACATAATCTAAAGTTCATTTAATTCACATTTTTTTCTGCTGAACTTCTATAACTGTGTATACCATTTGCGAAAGATTTGGATACACAATCTGTAAACTGCACCTTACTGCATTTCTGTCCTCTAAACTCCTCGGTTCTTGCCTCATCCTTCCAAATACCGTGTGTAGTGCTGCTGAGCTTTGGACTGTTTTACTCTGATTCTTGCCTTGCCTTGCCGCTTTTGGTGAAACCTTATTCGGACTTCGGACGCTTGTGTGTGGCTCTGCTGTGTTCTTGAAGAAATCAATAATAATAATAATAATAATAATAATAATAATAATAATAATAATAATAATAATAATAATAATAGCCTATCCCAGGGCTATTTATCTGTCTATCTATCTATTTTTTTGTTGAGTGGGTGGGTTTAGTAGGAGTGGGGCCACAACTGAACCATCTTGGGGGGAGGGGGGGCAGCCTGCAAAAGGTTGAGAACCCTTGCTTATTATAAATCCAGTTAACACCCAGTAAATTGTGGTGCATTTTAACTGTACCAAAAAAAGATCTAGGTAAACTCCTCAAGACTGCACGCTCATTAAATTCTCTGAAGAGTTGTTTTTCTCCAGGAGCTGCAGTCCCAGAGAGCTCCAAGAACTCATACACAGCCCACTATTGTAGTTCAAGGACAATTTAACATTGCCCCACAGGCTCGGTCGCTGCTACCACCAATATATTCTGCATTACCACCTTTGACAATGTTTGTTGTAGGTCAATTAACCTTGATTGTGTACTATGAAGCCCTTCAATAAATAATACCGAAAAACACCAAAGTGTATTCGGTTTCCTCTGAATAATCGGGATTTTGATCTAGCAAATCAATTAACCTAATAAGGGTTAAGTTTATAAGGCCAATATTATGGGGAATAATAATGTGCAAAAACACCACTCTCACAACACCCTTCAAGGGTATATGAATAGAGAAATATACAAAAGACATTTACACACACACACACCCACACACACACACACACACACACACACACACACACATTACACCAATACACAGATGGAGAGTGCTGGACCTATAGCGGTCTTTTAAAAAAGCAAACGAATGCTGTCAAACTAAAATATTTAAATACATACAACATCTTTTTTTGATCAATGAAAGGTTGCAGTTTTACATGAATTACAATGTTTATAATGCATTTTATTGGGGTTTAGACGCAAAAACATGAATGTGTGTGGGGCTAAAAATATTCTTATCTACACGAGGGGGATGGGGGTGCTGTACAAAAGTATACGGGCCAGTGATTTACAGCATTATGCATTAAAAATCAAGCCAAAGCTTTATGGATGATTATGGCTATCTGACACAGAGAAGCAATTCTAAACTACCATAGTAATCAGAGAATAAAGTTTATCACTAAGACACTGAAGGTAGTGATGAACTGCTGAGACAAACAGCACGGAAGGTGAGAAAAGATGGTCAGACGTGGCGAAAATTAAAAGCACGGACTGAACGGACAGGCAGAACAATGGGTCAATTGACTACTGACCAACAGATGCTAAGGGCTGACTCATGTAAAAAGTAGGGGACAACCAAGAGGGGAGATGGTGGAAAAAAGATAAGGGTAATGACGAAGTGGGTGAGGAATCTAGCCTGGATTCAATGCCGAAAGGTGGCTTAAAGTGGAAACAGATGGAGAGGTTTCACCTCGTCATCATCCTCCATTCATTGAGCCCATCCCTCATCCAGCAACATGCTCCTACTGACACCTCCTGCAGCGACTATGCCCTCTTTGCCCAATGCAGCACAACAGCTCTCACATTATCTCCACAGAATCAGCCGCTTCAAGCTATTCACTGACCAGTGGTACGACTTTGCAACAGAGAATCATTTGCGCCTACTTCGAGAAAGTAAATTTCCTTGTTTAGATCCACATACTGGGTGAAGTGATGGATCAGATTTTGCCAGTATTCACTTCTCTGGGGTTACAGGCTTCTAAGATGCATCTGATAATGAGAAACCTCAGTGTGAAAGAATGATTTTTTTCAGTGCAAATTCAACCTGGAGCATGGAGTCAAATAAATTCTATTAATTTAATTATCGATTTATCATGCAAATCTAACCCTATACAGCATCTACCTAGTACAAGAAGTTCAGGCATTGGTGGTTCAGACAGTAATCTTTCAGTAGTATCTCTATTTGCACTGAAGCTGTCACTTTAATTACATTTTGTAATATGAAGACGGTAATCATATTGCTTTTAATTAACTAGCTAATGAGTAGTTATACTAATTTAAATACTACAGTGAATATTCACAGCCTTTCAGTTTCTTAACAGATACCATACTTCAAATGTCCAGCAACTTTTCTTGTCATTTTAAAGGAACCTTGAATATACGCTAAAGCCAAAAGAGTTAAGGTCAGTTCTTTGTGCAAGCTGGCACAAGTTCTCCATCAAAGGTGGCACAATATTTCTTATTAAACTTTCCTGTAGGACGGGACAGCAGAAAATTGATGAAGTGACTTTTATGGGAGAAAATATATGAAATACACATTCACACTGAGATTTACTGAGATGTTTAGTAAAACCCATTCAACTCCCACTATTTGTCAAGGAGGTTTCCATGACTCATCATTACGAACATGTTAGAAGTGAGTGTGGCTGAAATAACAGAGATCACTAATTAGAATGAGTCTATATACTTTTATAGTGTGCATCACGATTTTAAGCTTTTTGTAAGGATTATTCTTTATTCACATGATAAAATCTGGTTAATGTTTAAATAGTAAATGACAGATTCCCTTGACTACGTATTTTTACATAGTCATGACTGCCTAATTGTTACCTTGAAAAAGAACACTTAAATGTATTGTAATTGAATGCAACACTTTCTTAACCTCCAAGCTAACGGTGGCCTAAGAGTTCTGCACAATACTGTATACACAGTATACTATCGGTAGTTAATTGTAGCAAACGTTGTGAAAATAAGGAAAAATGATATTAATGGAATGTCACAATGAGGAAACTGAATTTGTAACGCAATTACTGCGAATGGATAAACATACTGTTGACAAAAAAATCTTCAAATTGAAAGATCTCTTAATGAAATAACCCCTGATTTTTTATGAGCAATATAAACAATTTAGAAGAAAACAAACACATGCTGCTTTAAAGATAGATGCTTACTTTGCGAAAATGCAAAATGCTTAACTGGAGTCAACCAAATCAGTGTGTGACAACCAAAGTCTTGACCCAACCGCGAAGCATGAAGGAAGCATCATGACTTGAGGATGACTTGAATTTGCATTCTCAGGGCCTATAAAGCATTAAGATAACTGATGGAACAATGAATTCTAGAGAAGGATGTCAGGAAAATAATCACCTCAAGCTTTGTATAAAAGCAACTAAACAGTTAAGCAGTGACCATAAATGCACAAGAAAATTAGAAGGTTTTGAAAAGTTGCACATGGTCAGAGACCATGTCGAAATGTGACGAATGAAAAGAACTGGTTTATTCAAAACCAATCGCATCTCATCATGGTGTAGGTCTAACTGACAGCTACAGAAAATATGTAAGAATTACAATACTCTGAGAAGTATAATTGTTTGTGGTTGTTTAGCTATTATTATAAAAATCTGCATTTTATGAATAATTAATCAAGACATACAGGTCATTTCAAAGGGCACAATGAGAATTGTTACATTAGAAACCTGCAATTGCATGGGTATGTTTGAAGACAATTATTATCTTGCACTTTGTTTTTAAGTTTGGGAAGATTTCAAACAATTTGCATTTGCTGACCCATTTCAAGGACTAAGCTCTGAACAACTTTGGTAATGGATGCTGGATTCTAAAGTAACTGCAGTACATATTAAGGTGTCATTAGCGAGAATGTATCAAAAGTTTGGCTACATAATATATTCAGGCAAAAATGGAAATTACCACAATCAATGTTAAGCTGATGAAAATTACCACAATCAATGTTCGCCTGATGAACAATAACGCAGATTACTTGACCAGACATCACTTGTTTTTCTGCTCTGGTTATTTAGGACAAGCTCCAACAGTGTCATCACATCCCAGTGACATTCCCCACCATGTGAGCGCACAATACTCAAATCAGTGTCATACAGAGTACAACAACCCCCTGGCTAAATATCCACTTTTGGCATTATGCAGTGTGAAATAGGGCTGAACAGTGTATCACATCAGCATCAATATCAGGCATACAACAGTCAAGATAGATTGGAATCAAAAGTAATGCCACACTAGATTATTCATTCAGTTTTATGGTAGATGCCAAGATTTCTTTAATTATCTTTTTAATTCAAGGCGTAATCATGCCGTGAATGGGAAGCCAGTCCATCACAGGTTTGCAGACAATCTCTGAGCATGAGCATTGAGCATTCCTTCACTCAGACACTAGCAATATTTTATGTTGAGGCACCGGAAGGCTCAACCCAGGTCACTGTGGTGGTCGGCTTAGATATTGCTCTGCTCCACTGAAGCGATTTCTAATAATTCTTATTTGTGCTAATTATTTTCTTCAGCTTGACTGCTGCTGACACCTGATGAATTTTTAGCGCAGCAAAAATAAATGTAGAAGAGCACTCATCAAAAGATGAGTTTTTGACATTTTGCATTTAGAAAATGCGACACTGAAGTAGGAGGTGATTTGACAGTGCTGCTCGAGTCAAAGCGTAATGTCTATATACACCAGTGTACCACCAAACCCAATGATGCAAACCCTAGCAAGAATTAAATGATGCAATCATACAAACCCCAGCTTGATTGAATAGGATACATGTGTTTTTTAGGTAGTTTGTTAAGATAATATACATAAAATGTATAAACACAACAATAAGTCAATACATTACATCAAGAATAGTTTGAATAGATTGAGCACCTGCCAGCTGTCTGGCAACCTAGACGTTCTTTAAGTGTAAGTGGCTTGGGTTTATTTGGAACAAGTAGTCACTTTGTTGGCACTGGGTAGGTGCTCCTGGATCAAGTCTCTGTTCCACTGATTAGGAGTTTCAGGTTAAAATCTTAAAACCCCCGGTTCATGTCCATGTTCCACTGGGCAGGAGAACCCAGGTTCAAGCCAACATTCCACTCGACAAATGCTAATGGTATGTGTTCAACTGGGCAAAAGATCTTAGTTCATGTCTCTTAGTTAGGCCTGTGGTAGCCTAGCGGTTAAGGTACTGGACTCTGGACCAGAAGGTCCAGGGTTCAAATCCCACCTCTGC